>JARWLF010001394.1:0-11462 GCA_029853055.1 Scenedesmus sp. KT-U | reverse complement strand
AGAAACAACCTAGCGGCAACGGACGCTGGCATGCTGCCTGCAGGCAACTGCTTGAAGCGGTCCCCGAAGTGGGTCACTATCTCCGTGTCAACATCCGGAAGGCTCAGAAGGTGTTCATACCACCAGAAGTTAGCCAAGTTTGGCTGCATTTCCGACACTCCTGCAGCCATACTGTTGTGCCGCTGCTCAGCACTGGCAGCGCATTCACAGCATCATAGCGGTACTTGTGGCTGGCCAGTTGGTACAATGCCTGACGTCCTGGTTTGTTAGCGCTATACAGACATCTACTTTCAATGCATGTTGACACGACGGACCAGTAGCAACAACACAAACCCGCTCAAACGTGGTCACGGGACTTCACATGCGGTGCACATACGGAACAGTGCAATTGCAAAACATATCTGTGTGTAACGTAACATCGGACTAGGGTCCCCTACTAAGCAGACTGTCCGGACAGATGAGCTGCAACTTTGAACCAGACCCTACCCTGCGAGCTGCGTCAACAACCCACAACTCCACTTCAATGACCAGCAGTGCACGACCGTTGCATTACTCTTCAGAAGCTATTTCTTAAATGTTCAACGGGGTGCACATGGCGCAAGCTAGTACAACCGACAGCACACTAGATGGCACCAGTAGTTATTCACTACTAGTGAAGGAAAGTCGAGCTCGTAGTGTTGAGCCCACTGCCAGACAGGCTGTCACAGTGGCGTGCGTCATCCCGTACCTGTCCGCATGCTCACAAAGCAAATTATATGAATGCAGATGTGTGATGCAACAACTGCAGCAGCAGTACACTACATGGGTATATGCATACCCTGTACATCACACGAACAGTATGCAGCTGCAACATCACTATCATCAAACGGCTGCAAATCTGCTTACCCCATCACAATCACTTGCTCACAGACTATCCCAAAGCTGCTCAATGATTGTCCTCTGCAAATCCAGATGCAACAGAACTGGAAGCATTGATGCCAGGCTGTCAATCACAAAACACTGGCATTGCAGCACAGTGCAGATGCAAGTACTGCAGTGAAAGTTGAAAGTAGACCCGCTCCGGCCTATCGGCCCATGGGTATCTATGCGCCCCGAGTCACTCGAAGGGACATTCACAACAAGCACTGCAGTGACACCATATGCTGACAAAAAACACAGATAAGTGTTCTCAGAGAAGAATCAGCTCCTCCACATCTCATGAGACAATAGACAGCAGTCAGTGCAATTCTTAGAGTACAAGCTATAGTCGCACTGACAGCAGGATCGTACTTCTGCATGGACTGTGTACCAGAAAGGACTGCTGTTTGTAGGCAAAAGCTGGGCACACAGGACACTCATCAACCTGCATGCTGCTGTCTTGGGTGATGCTGGCCTTAACCACAGATTGAAACTACCTGAAGCAATGCCTACTGCTGTGCACCCTTGTACACCATCAAAACTGGCACTGTTTTGAAAGTCCTCTGTACTACGTTGGTGCATAGATGCTGGCCCTAGCTAGGTATCTGCTGTGCTGTATGCTGAGATCACAAGTTGGTGCTGACTGTCTCCATCATCCTCAGGCAAGAATAGCAGCAACTGCTGCTGTAACTGTCACGATGACAGCTGACACGCTGATCCCATGCTTGCCTGTTGCAGCTGATGTCGCTGCTGTGGCTGCTGCTGCTGCATCAGCTGCTGTGCTGTTATCTGCTGGTTCAGCGTTATCCAGGACAAGCTCCACACCTGCAAACATTGGCACAAAGGATTATGGGCAGGTCATGCAGGACAGTTCTCTACCAGTATTGATACTCTTCGTTTTGTGGACATCACAACAGGCCAATCCAAGCTGACATGTCACAATACACCCTGAAACCCTCCGACAGATGTCAAGAACAGTTCAACACATCGCTGTGACGTGGTTCACCATCTGACGAGGTTTGGCGTGTGGTAACTGTTACATGCCGCTACGCACAGAAGTACATCATGACAGGCAGCACAACATAGCAGCTGCCGAAGCGACGTCGCAACAATGAATCATCCTGAATAGCAAGAAACACAAATTAGAGGCACCGAGAACAAAGTGAGCAAGCAAACATGTTAATAGCACAGAGCATGACAACACTCTATTGGAGAGTCTGATCTGCACAAGCACATGCTGCAGCAGAATAATCAGCAACCTTGCCTATTTTCATGTCATCTTAAACCACTCCTTTATCCGATACGCGCATACCATCATACATGCCATGACATCCTCATAACATACTCCAAAGTGTACAAAAGGCCACTGGTACAGCAGTCATTACAACAATCAATTGTGCTTCCGACCTTCTGCCTTGTAAACCCCGCACCACATCACTGCATGCCACCCAGCCCAGTATGCTCACCACAATGTCCCCTCTCACACATTGCTGTTTCGGTATGATAGCGACACGTGAGGCCAAGCCTACATTAGATGCTTGCTGCTGAGAACATTGGAGCCAGTTGGAAAACATTCATTGGCACCAAGTGTCACATACTACGACATAACAGCCACTGTGCATAAGCACTGACCCTTAGCTTCATACAGCCTGCTGGCAGCCATGTGCACGCTGTTTGCTGTTTTATTGGTATCAGCAAGCAGAGTCCTAGTTTGCTGACATGCAATACACAGACGCCAACACAGAGTCAACGCAGAATCTGCCAAAAGGCAGCAATACAATGATAGCTTCCAGCTGACTGGTGATACGGTTATGCCGAGATGAAAGCAGAGTTCTTCACAACAGCAGGGTAGCCAATAATAACTCACAGATTGTACCTCAAGAAACAGAATAGCCCAACTTGCAAACACACCATATGTTGCATATGTTCAACATCATGCATCTGGAGTTGTTGTCTTGCACAAAGGTACCGCATCCCATGCAAGTCTACACAACATGCTGTACATGGGTCCAAACAACATGAGACATCCATACATAAGAAACAAGGTCAGTACGCTCCCGAACCCTTGCACTAGACAGTGAATGCCCTATCAGGTGCCTCAATGATGGTACTGATGGTCTCCAAAGTCGATCATCTCGTGCGGCAGACAAGTACATCACCCCACACCCCAAGTACACAGCGATGAAACCTGTAGGCTGTGAGACCTTCAGCCGCGGGACGTCGTTGCTGCAGGTTGTGTGACCACGAGGGCCTGAGCATTACCTGCTTTGGCATCCTCATAGTTCCTGCTGACCTGCTGCCAGTTCACTGCACTCCAGAAATCTGTTAGGTAGGCGGCACGCTTGGGGCCGTGCCTGCAAGCAAAAACAAGTCGCAAGCTCAATACCAGCCCTGCACAAGGAATTGAAAAGCATATACCCAACCAGCAACATGCAGGTACACTACATCACTATGGCCATCATGTCCCAACAGGTTCAAAGGCTGTAACTGGGTAGTCAACTGAAGGGCTGATTGGGCACCTACTTGACATAATATGCGTGCTCCCAAACGTCAATGCCAAGAATGGGTGTGCAGCCAGCTGCCTTCACTTCTGGTGCACCAGGCAGGTTGCCCATGAGTGGGTTGTCCTGATTGGGGGTTGTGGTGACGACAAGAGGCGTGGCACCACCTGCAACAGGGACAACACCCAGGCTCGCTTCGCTCCACAGTATACGCGTATATTAGCAGTTTGCGACACGACTCAATGTCAAACGTAGTGCTGTGGCGTTCAAGTCCGTACACAGATGCCATCTCCCCTGGAAGCAGCATGTAGATAAAAAAAGCAACATAGATGAGTACAGTGTTGAGTGGTGTGCAGCCAACCTGTGTAGCATAGCCATGCCCATCCAGAGCCAAACACCTTGCTTGCCGCTGTTGTGAGCTCAGTCTTCATGGCGTCAAAACTACCAAAGCTGGTGTCGATTGCTGCCTTCAGGGAGCTGGAGATGCCGGTGGACTGGGTTGTTGCAGTGGTGTTGGGGGCAGCAAGGTGCTGCAGGACAACACGGACACAGTGTACAACGGTTATAGACTGACTGGTAGGTGGGAGTTTGCTTGCACCAGCATGGCGCTCCAGGTACCGTAGAGGGCCAGAATGACTGGGAAACATGTGAATTAGCTGATGCGAGAACTCAAGAGTAAAGAGATGTGGTACTCTCAAGCTATCACAGGTGTTGATGCAGCGTTCGATGCAGAGAGCGAGCCGTACTCGTTGATGGACCGTCACGCGGCTGCAACAGGGGAGCGATGGCCTACCAACGTGACAGCCTCGCTGTCTGCAACATTGACTAGACCATAGATGCACACCTACATCTAGTTGTTGCCTGATATGGGATAGTCTGTCTGTGAGATGTCTGCATTAGATGTCTTTATGTTTACCTTGAAGTAGAGTGCATGGTTCCATGCGCCCCCTCCCTGATTGCGGATGGTGGTCCTCAGGGGCTCACTCAGGTTCCCAACAGACCGCATCAAGGCTGCAGGACAACGCACATGTACATTCAAGTAACAAACAGATTACATCAGGTTCAGCTGTTTCTGTTTGGGCACACACATGCAGGGCATAAGTTGTCCTGAGACTGCAGGCGTTGCATGCGCATCCTTATGCAGACACAATGCCTGGCACACACATCGCAGCAGCAGATGAAAGAAAGTAGGATGCTGTTGACATGTGGTAGTATGTATTATGCACTAGCCAAGAGGGGTGGCAGCGGGTGTGCATTCACAGCTAACAGTGATTCTCTTGCCTGCACTCTTACCTGTCAGGTTAGCCTTGTTGCGGATGCTTGTGGTGTTTGCCAGTGCTGCATTGGTGTTGTTCACATACGTGGCATAGTGTGTTCCGTAGTGGAATTCCATGGTCTGGGCATCGATTGCTGGCTCAACGGCATCGAGGCGATAGGGGAGCTGAACTTGCTTGATCTGCAGCATCAGCAAAGCAGGCACCACAGTCAGTTGAGGACAGCCTCGGACCAGCAGTCGGCAATTGCTTGCGATCTTACAGCTGAATGAACTACGATCGACACGAAAAGCAGCTACTTCTGCGTCTTGTGGGTTGATCAGTATCACGACGTTGTAGCGCTCTCCCGACAGAGCTTATAGTGAAGCACCACACTGCTCTGCTGCACTGACTATCAGAGTCTCCGTATCATGGGGTGTATAAGCACAAAGCAGACACCAGGCGCGGCCTCATCAGGTGGTACACCAACAACAGCCACAGGCTTGGATTTGAACTTCATCGTCTGATCCTCAGTATCCCGGCTCGTTCAGGCACAAGGTTCACGTGTATACCATTTATTGCCATAACAGCGCTAGGCGTCGTCAGCTGGCACCTCATTAGCAGGGCTGTAGAGTGGCACCCGTGCAGCATCTCCGCGATCACTTGCTCACCTGTGCATGCGCCACCCCCGAACAAGCCACAATTGCTAGTACCACAACCGCTCTCATGATCTTTGTAGCGAGTCTACAGCCCCCAAGTTCAACAAGTGCAAACAAACGGCCCAGAACACGTCCTCACGAGTGCAGCAGCAGCTCCTGCGCCTTTACCACAGCGCAAATTATACAACTGCTTAACGAACGGTGCGCCGCGCGCGGTATACAATGCGGTGCGCCTAGTTACGAGCGTACGAGTGTGACGCTTGGTCACAGCTTCCGAAAAGCATATGACTAGCCTAGTAAGCAGCGCACGACAATATCGGACAGTGTGCGACGGTCAGTTAACACTTCATCTTGTTGAAGTCAGCACATAGTTCATCCCCTCAGTCCCAGATGATTGCAGAGGACGCGGTGGACGTACATGTGGCCGCTGGCTTCTGGTGACACAAGTGATATCGCAGCTGCCAGTTGATTATCTCTTGAGATAAGATGATCAGCTCTCCGCTACTGTGTCTAAAAGATCAATATTGATGATTTTGATGTCTTCCAGCGGCTTGTCTGTCCTGTCGGTCTTTGCCTTCTCAATGATGCTGACCACATCCATGCCTTTTAGCACTCGACCAAACACAGTGTGTTTGTTGTCCAGCCAGGGTGTTGGCACAGTTGTGATGAAGAACTGGCTGCCATTAGTGTTGGGACCTGCATGAAGCAGTTGAACACAACATCAATCTCCAATGTACCAATTTGTAGTGAAGTGTTGTGACTAAACAACAATGAACCAGCCTACTTCACGACACCAACAAACTATGATATCTCGAGGCAAGCTCAAACCGCACCTGCATTAGCCATTGAGAGGATTCCTGGTCTGTCATGTCGCAGGGTCTGCCTGAACTCATCTTCAAACTCTCCGCCCCAGATGGATTCACCACCCGTGCCGTCCCCTGTTAGATTAACACACACACACAACTCTGTCAAGTACTTACGTTGTGCAAAGTGTTGGTGGCACTAAGCAGCAAAATCATTCTTTGTACTCATGATCTTCCTGGCAGTACAAGGATACACGATGCAGATCTGCGCACGGGAACAGGAAGCAGCTGACAGTACTTACAGTGGTCTTCTGCTGTGTATGCATAAGCCTGAACTCTTCTACTACTGAACGCACCTAATGGATCTCCAGTTTGCAACATGAAGCCCTTGATGACTCTATGGAAGATAACATTGTCATAGTAACCGTTGCGAGCGTGTGTTGTGAAGTTCTCCACAGTCCTCGGACACTCATCAGGAAACAGTCTGAGTGTGATGTCACCCTGTGTCATAACAACAGCGCACACTGCGTTAGGAGTTCATGCAAAGAGGAAAGTAAGCAGCCAGCAGCAACCATGTCGTCCACTATACTGGTATCTATTCTTCAACCTGCCCGTATGCTTGTTCCGCTTTCACCACACAGCATGAAGGACAACATTAGGATTATGGTGGGTTGATGACAGGTGCAGCAGCTGCAGCATCAGGAATACTGTGCTGCTGCTAGCACTGCGGCCAGTGGACATCTTGTATTGCTGTGAAGCAGGCTGTATGTGGAAACATGCACCCGAGCATAATTCATACCTTGGTTGTATGCAGGACAGCTCCCCTGGGCAGGGCAGACGCTCCACCACCAGCACCATCAGCAGCAAGCAGCTCTTCTGTGGACGGCTTCTCATTGAACACATCACGGCCAGTCTGATGCAGAAAACAGATGCAGGACATGAAGACACTGATATGCACGTAACAACAGAATTGATGAGTACATCATGCCCCATACTCAACACTGCAGGTTGCACCGTGTAGTATTGAGCTTTAGTACCACTTCGAACACCATGTGCATGTGAGCTGCTGATAAACTACAGTTATGTAGTTATTGATACACAGCTAAAGATGGTATCTCAGAGGAGTGCTCTTACCGCAGCATCTTCAGCATCTGCTGGTTCCCGCCTCGTAAAGAGATACAACCGCTGCTTCTTATATGCGGTAGCAATGATGATGGGGTCTCGCTCAGGCAGCTTCATGTCTGGAGCTCCAGGTCGGATCTTGTGCTGCAGGTGACAGAGAAGCCAGTCAGCATGCAATAAGGATGAGTAGGGGGGGTAGTAGGGGACTATGAGTAGACTCATAATCAGCAGCAGGTGCAACGTGTTAAGTCTTGCTTGCTTGGGCCTGACACACCCCAGCTAAGTCAGCCTGTACAAAAGCCCAAGAAAGCATGTCTCCTGCAGATTAAAAGAACAGCCATATCCCTTGTGCTGTCTCACTGATGTTTGAATGGTGGGCTATGAACTGCCCACCTGCTACCCTATACTGCAGTGACCAGCAATGCAAGCAGCAGACAGCACACACCTTCTTGGGCATTCCCTGCCAGAGAGCTATTCTCAAGAAGCGCTCTGTGTTCTCTGGCTTGCCCATCAACCTGCTGACAGCGTTGGTTTGAACATTGATCACCTGCAGCATACAAGAGAACAGTAACAGATCAGCAGCAGGTATCTCTCCAGCAAGTACTTGTTTACAGCTGAATGATGCATGGTCACAGCAGAAGCAAGACAGAGCCAACTTCCTGAAGGAGCTACTTGCCATGCACACTGTACATGCACACACTATACGTGCATCTGATGCTGTGTACGCAATGCCCAGTCACAGGGCGCCAAGTGACCCACCTTGATGCCCAGCAGTGTTGGCACCAGCACAAAGTTGCCACTCTCGTCAAACAGCACGTTGGGGTAGGGCACGCTGTCACCAGCAGCACGGATTTCCTTCTCCAAGGCATACCTTCTGCCAAAGTCCATGTCATCCAGGACAAACTGGGCTGCTCCTGACTTTTGGAGGTCATGTGCAGACTGCAGTGAGCAAGATCAAGAAGCAGCAATGCGTGATCATGAAGTTACATCAGCAAAGAAGGGTTGCTGTCCGGGAGCAAACACCGACAAGCATGGCAGCTCTGTGTCTGTCAGTACCCTGGACCATGAATCATGCAACAGACCATCAACCAGGTGGTATGCTACCAAACAGATTTGCATTGCCCTGGTCAGCCATGTAATAATTCCCAACAAGTCGGCCATAGTGATTGCTGTCAATGAGCTGTGCCAAATGACATGGCAGCTGTCATTGCTGACACACAGCGCATTCTCACTACACTAGCTGCCTATCAGGGCATATACAAGACCAACAACAACAGTTCCTACCTCTACTGACTCATCATATGTCCTGCGCAGCTTGCCTGTGGCAAATCGCCATACCCGCACTCTGCCATCAGAGCAGAACATCACAAACTGAGTACCATCTCTGCTTACCTGCATGGTGTGTGAGAGTGCAAGCAGCAAATTCTCGGTGATAGGAACCAACGACTGACAATCTAGTGTGAGGGCAACTGCCAGAATTCCTAAAAAGCAGCCACCAAACTACAGCATCTCAAGCAGAAAAGCATCAAATGCTTATTCAATCTGGCGTCATGGCTGGGATGCAGATGATGTCTGAGAGAGTTCTGGTGTGCACCGACCTAAGCTCTGCAACAGAATGCAACTGCTGGGCGGCTGCATGAACCCTTGTCGGCATGTTGTAGAAAGCATGAGAACAACATAAGCCACTACAGTAACTCACATCCAGGCTGCGGGCAGTGGTCTTGTTCTTAGCAAGTGCAAACAAGTCCGTATCTAGCTTCATGCTGAACTTCACCGCAGCTGCTGGATGTTTGTAGTCATCACTTGACCAGTACTCAATGAAGCCTGTACACACAGTTGTACCATGTTGATGGCAATGTTAGGAACACTGCCACACGCTGACAATTGCCGCTCACAAAGCAGCTGCATCAACAGTCAGAATGAGGGTGGCAATTACGTGTTCCATCCAATTGCACTACATCTGCTGCAGCTCAACGATGACAGCTGGCCCAGATATGGCGATTAGCTTCAGGTAAAGACTCCAGCGCTCTCGCAGACCCCTTACCCTTCTGGTCGCTGCTGATGACTGTGTTTGTTGCTGCATTGTAAGCCATCACCACCACAGGACTCGTGTGTAAGTTTGTCACTGATGCAATGGGTTCCTCACTGCCACTTGCAACATCATAGATGTGGATAGCAGGACTGTTGAGGTCACTGATGGCCAGCTTGCTCGCAGCATCACCTTTCTGCACATCATATAACAAGCAGGCAGACATGCCCCAGCCATGAAGGTGGATATTGGAGAAACGGCAACGACTGCAGCTTGCACCCAACATGCATGCTGCATGCCCGTGACACTCAACTCTTGATGCAGGATTACTGCAGGATAGCACGCAAACAAAGCATGCACCACGTCATCTGCTGACACGGCCATCAAGCTGTTACAACGCACACAATGAGACGGGCATGCGACTGCATCCTAAGCTGACATGTGTGCGGAGACTTCCAAGGCAGCAGCTGGTGCCGGACACAGTGACCATGCCATCATGATGTGTTTCATACCTTATATATCCATGTTGCCACTCCCGGTGTGTATGGCAGCTTCATCATCATGATCATGTCAAAGCCCAGCACATCAAACACCTTCACGCTGCGGTCTTTGCTGATGCTCACACACAGCGCACCATCATGACTAGCAGCTAGACCTGATCAAAGCACACATCACGAATGGCAGGTACCCATGGCAGCCGTCAGCAAGAACAACAAGTGTCAGCTACATGCTTGGCAGGCAAACAGGGGTGTGCTCTGGGGGATGACACTTGCTGGACATGAGTATTGCCACACAGCTCTCGACAGCTGAGAAGTGGTTGCAGGAACTGCTGCAGGAGAGAACATGCTGCTTGTCTGTCCTGTACAAGGCTGAGAATAACTAGTCGGCACCCGCTGTTTCCAGCACCCGACAGACAGCTGCCCTGTAAGGTCCTGCAGGATAGTGTGGAAGGCAACCGAACATGGATGTATCTACGCAGGAATAGCTGCTGACATTGCTTTCCTTGCTGCTGGTGCTGAGCATGCTACCAGCTGCTCACCGTCTACTGCGCCTAAGTGACTCCTGTAATGCTTGACAAACTCTATGCCTGTCTCCTGCTTCTTCCAGAACTTGAGATGGCCGTCCACGCTGCCAGTGATGATGAAGTCTGTGGGGGTTGCCTGACGAGGAAATAGACTCAGAAGCAGGGTCAGTGACTGTCGCTTACTAATCCCGACCTGTTTGCCTGTGTCTGTTGCACTCTATCGCACCAACTACCACCAATGTCACCACCACCATGGTCACTTGTCCTGCAGCAATGGTCCCAATGCTATACAAGCTGCTTCTGTTGGTTGTAGTCAGACTGCAAGCACCATATTCCATGTAATTTTGCACTTATGTAGGTGTTCTGCTTTGCTTGACTGACCAGCACTGAGCTTGGGAAGTCTGGCTGATCCCGCTTGTGGCATCTAACCGTTGACCCCAGCTGCAAAGTATAGGCCAGCTGCACTGCTCATATATCTACTGCTGTAATATGTGAGGCCAGCCTATTGAAACGTTGCTCACCACTACATAGGTCAAGGTATCTCTATGCATATAGCTCTTCTCATACATCTGAGCGCAGGGTAAAGCATCCAGGTACTGCTGCTCAAACTGCAACACCTGCAGGACAGGACAATTGAGCAGTTGATTACATCGTACGCATTGCAAGTAGTGCTTTTTGAATGCTGGAAGGAGTGAAGAGCTGGGTACATCAGAACAGGAACAGCCTCAAGATTCGTCTTCAGCACAAGTTTGAACTGTTACAGGCTAGATATAGTGGCTGCTGCAACCTGTTATAGAACATACAGCGCGCATACCTTGCGTTTCTTTGCTTTGGGCGGTTGAGGCCCAACCATGTCATCCTCCTCCTCTTCATCTCCGGTTGGCCTAGGGGGCCCTTCTGCTGCTGTCTCCGCTGCTGCTTCCCTATCCTCCTCACCTGTCATGACAAGCGCTTGCGCCAATGGCTTAACACAACATAAAAAAAGGCTACGTAGAGTGGCTTAAGCTGCAAACTGCTGGACGCAATAAGCACCAACTGTTCAAATGCTCACAAGGCCGAAATGAGGGTGAACAGACTCTGAGCAGGAGCCAAGAGCTTTGATGCTTGTGGGAAGTCTGCAGCACCACAAGGGCAGCAGATTCAGGTGCCTCACACCGCTGACAACCTTGTTACA
>JARWLF010001393.1:0-16750 GCA_029853055.1 Scenedesmus sp. KT-U | reverse complement strand
AATGTTTTCTCAACTATGAAGGCCGTGATTGCTCCAGCTGCTGTTGCAGGTTGAGTTGGGCTGAGCTGAGTGCTTGCAGTGCTGCTGGTTGACTCTGCTGCTGCTGCTATGACTGGGTTGCTGGTGTCCAACTGACTGTGGTGCTCTGCTGCTGCGGTAGCTGCTGCCTCCAGGGGATTGGGAGGTGTGCCCTGGTGACAACATCGAACATTCGTTATCATAGCACTCGCTGTCAAGACCAAGTTCTGCTGCTGTGTGTGCAGATCAAGCACACAGTGCAGAGGAACAGGTACACCGGGTAGCCCCGCTGCTCCCTGTACAGTCTAACCAAGCATACTATGTTATATCTCAAATACACGGATAGGTAACCCACCTACCTGGCACCTGGCCATCACCAGGTACACATCTGATGCCCCCGCCCCGCTGATGAATGCCTTACTGCCTGACAGCAGCCAGCCGCCCTCAACAGGCAGAGCAGTGGTGGATAGGCTGGCAGCATCACTGCCACTGCCGGGCTCAGTCAGGCAGTAACTGGCCAGCTGGTTGAGGCATGTCAGGCTGGGGAGGTACTTGTGCTTCAGGGCAGGGGAACCAAACTTGTGCAACACATAGGCCACCCTGCAGGAACGTGGTTGCTGTGTTGAGGGAGTTTGAGCAACCAGGGTACTGTGTGTCATGGTGAGGCTGAGACACCATGCTTGGATGTTGTACATGTTGTACATCTTTGACAGAACAACAAAGCTGGTCCCTTATGGAGTATATCTACAATCAGGACATGGCAAAGCTGATAGGTCTGCAGCTCCCAAGGTGAGTTAGCAATAGCGCTGACATGTGTGCTGAGTTTCCCTGTCACCATTTTCATCCTGACCCACATGTTGTGTATCGTGAGGTAAGCAGCAGTAGACACATCTCCGTATGACAGGCCTTCAAAGATGAGAGCGCCATCAAGTCGGCCCAAACCTGAACCACCATACTCCTCGGGGATGTACAAGCCTGGTGACAGTGCATGACATGGCAGTGCTTGTTTCAGAGCGTGAGCAACCATCTTTCAACTCTGGCTATACTCCAAGGTAAAATAAAGGGTATGCTTGCACATGATTGCATGTGCAGGTGGACCCACAGTCAGACTCGGGATACCCTGGCATGCAATATATCAGGAGAGCTGTGCTGCTGCATGCTGGAAACTACTGTTGCCGAGAAGTCGACTCTGCTTGAGACCCGCTTGGAGCCACTCAAAGATCTACATGCATGTATGCAGCTGACAGTGTGCTTCTTGCCGTATCTCCACGAGTGTCTGACCTGCAAATCCCAGTTCAGCCGCGTCCTTCATCACATCAACTGGAAATATCTTCTGTTCATCCCACTTTGCTGCATGAGGCAACATCTTCTCAACAGCAAACTCCCGCGCTAGATTTTGCATCTCCCTTTGCTCTGCTGTGATGCTGATGCCTCCCGACATGCCGCTGTCAGCGAGGACATCGGGAACTGCTGATGACAGAGACCTCGACAGGGCTGGTAGGTGGGCTGACCACCGAGAACAGGCCCGGGATAACTGTTGCAACAGCATACTGGTTGTGATGAGCTGGACCAGCCTTGCTGCTGTCAGCACTCAACGTGATTCAAGTGTATCAATCTGTAAAATAGTTACACAGTCTATCTGTTCAAGGTGCCAGCATCAAGGTAGCGAGCATCGTAGCGGTTGGTTGCACAGGTGTCGAACACGCATGCGGGAGCTTTCCGCCACAATGGGGACCACGAGGCCACTATAGAAACATCACGTCAACTAGAAGAATGACTATTACCAACTGAGACGCCACGGATCCGCTGCCTTGAAGTCTCACATTGGATGACTCACCCGGCCCAGTCAGCATGTGACAAGAATAAAAATTCCTTGCCAAAGATATCACAAGCTGCAGAGCTGGGGAGGCCAAACACCATCTCAAACACTGCAGTAGTTAAGCCAGCTGCAGTGACACTAACATGGCTCCAAACGCAAAATATACAGCACTGCACCGTCACTACTGATCATTTCTTGCTTTTGCTTTTGCCAGCTTTCTTGCCCCCAGCAACATCAGCTGCTAATTTGCCGCGTCCACTAGGCTTGGATACTGCCTGAGTCACCGCTCGTGATTCTGTTGTAGCTGCTTGCTGACCATCCTGCTGCTCTTCCACATCCATCTGCTCACCCTCATATTGCTGCTGCTGCTCATGTAGCTTCCCCGCTGAGATGATGTAATCCAGCAGATACACATTGCCTTCCGCCGTACTGCTTAGATCCTTCTGCAGCCTGGTGACAACCTGCTGTAGCGCCCTCAGTGCTGCTGTCACACCTCCACCACCAGCAGCACTGGCAGCAGCAGCAGCACCCACACCTCCCGCTACTACTGCTGCTTTCAACACAGTACCGCCATTCGCTGCTGCTGCTAACGTGGGCCCATGTGCCACCAGCAGTGCCTTCAACCAGCTCAACAGGAACTCCATATGTGGACTCTCTTCCAAGCAGTCTACAAGGCTGGTCAGAATCTGCTGCATGAACATGGCTGGTAGCTGAGCAGCCACAGTACTCAACTGACCAGGAGGCACACTCATGAGCCCGTCTTTCAGCAGCGTGGTGTCATTCAGGCGCAGTGCTATCAACAAAGCACGTACAAAGGCCCTGCCAGCGAGTGCCTGGTGAAACGCTGCAGGTGTAAGTGCCTCAGTGAGGTCAGTTGGGTCAAAGGTGAGCCCTGAGTCCAGGGCATACACCAGCAGACCTTCGGTGGTTGCTGCTGCCCATGTTGCTGCTGTGGGGCTCAGCGCCAGAGCACGAGTGCGGGCAACAGGTCGTTTGCGCCCCGCCGTGCCAGGTACATCAGCTGCTGCTGCTGGGTCCCCACCTACAACAGATTGGGAGAGGATTAAGGAAGCACGGTTATAAGTTGGTTGTATGAAACAGACATGAAGATATACGAAGCAGCAGGTCTGTTAGCAGGCTGTTGGAGGTCTACCAGAATATCAACAATGCAAATGTGGATGCAAGGCAGGGAGTCTCTTTCCTCGACATTACAACCTCCGCTGCTGTACATGATCCCTCCCCCGCTGTCTCCAGGGTAACTTCCCGCGCACCTGCTGTCAAGAGCTCATCCTCTGAGTCCTGGTCCTCGTGATCAATTAGCTGGAGTGGCCCGGCATCAGTGAGGTGTTTGCTGTTCAGCTGGTCGAGAACCCCATCAAGACTGCGGTTGTGAGTCACCTACAGGGTGAGGCACCAACACCCACACACACACACGGCTTCATGATGATCATGCAGCAGTTGCAGTACCAGGAGTTGACTCACGGTGCCTGAGGACACAGAGCAACCAGCAGCATTGACACTACCCCGTAATGTTGCTGCAGCTGAACATTGAAGGGAGCTAGTGACTATCACGATGAAAGGACAAAGTGTCAGCCGCTGTGTTCACCTGGAACTTCCTGAGCAGCACCTTCTCCTGCACGTCATACACGCACACAAACTTGCTGCGGCCCCCGGCAAACAGCAGACTGCCATCAGCACTGAAGGCCAGACTGGTGAAGGCAGCGCCACTAGACAGGTTGCCAGCAGCTCTCCTGTCAGTGGCCAGTCGACCACCTCGGATGTCTCGCCGGCCCTCAATCACACCTTCAAGAACAGCATCCTGGGGGAGAAGAAGACATAACAATAACAGCAGCAGTGGCAGTGCAGTAGCATCAGGTGTTTGAGGAAACCCTTTTCACAAGGTGTTCTTGACAACGCCGTGGCTACTGCCAAAGGGAGGCCTGGTACGAGTGACCACAGGCAGCATGAGGTGATGACTGCTGTATGTCCTTTATGTTGGTTCTTACTTGAGCATTCCAGAAGTAGATCTGTCCGTCCAGTGTTGCACTGGCCAGCTGCTTGCCATCAGGCCTCCAGGCAACCGCCAGCACATCATGACTGTGCTGAAGGATCTCTAGCTGGGACTTGCCGTCATACACATCCCAGGTACGCACAGTCCTGCATAGATAACACACACATATGTTCCCAACATTGATAGCAGCAACAACAACGCCTGTGACAGGCAGTTGCGTACTGCAGCTCACATTGTTCTGCCTGTAGCTCACTGCAGCCGCTCAACCTTCTTCATGTGACAGTGGTTCACAGCCTCGACCCAACATGGTCCTGACCACACCACCCAGCAGTACACCTCCTGCAATCCGCCCCACCTACTGCTCACCTATCCCAGCTGCATGACGCCAGCAGTGGCTGTGTGGGGCTGAAGGCCAGACCTGACACGGGGCCCTCATGACCGGATAACACGTCAAGCAGGCGACCAGTCTTCACAGACCAAACATAGATCTGGAGAGTGTTATAACAGCAGCAACACAAGGTTGTTCAAGCTAGCAGTGCATGATGAAGCACATGCAGGCACCAACATCAGCATCTGCACAATACACGCCTATTTATGCTTTTGCTGAAAGCACATACAACAAAACTCTACCTTGGATACAGATACAGCTGATACTTGCTGCTAGTGCAGGAGTACTACAGCTGCAGCCCCCCCCCCAACCTGGAAGTCATCCTGTGTTCCTGCCACCACAATCTCCCCGCTGTTTTCAACTGCCAGTGACACAAACTGCACCGGGTTGGGTGCCGTCAGTGTGCGGAAGTTCCGGTACCTCAACAGGTCAAAGGCCCGCACTGTTCCGTCAAGGCTTGCTGACAGCACTGCTGCTCCACTGGGCAGGAAGGCCAGAGACGTCACAGGTGCCGAGTGATCAGAGAATGTCACGTAGCAGAAGCCACTAGACAGCTGGTACAGTTTGACCTTGCAGTCATCAGCACCTGCAAGATTGCAGCAGTAAGGGCATCGGTCAGCGCAACTGGTGTATAGCTGCCAGAAACCAAGCTGCACCTCCCTGCTATGAAGCAATGAAGTAAGCCTTCATATGACTTTCATGCCCGAGCCTGCCACCCCCTGCTCACCTGTTGCTATGATCGCTCCATCCGGGCTGTAGCAGGCACACGCCACATCATAGTAGTGACCCTGCTGTCTGAGCACGTAGCCCTCACTGCGCCACTCCCACACCAGCAGCTGACCCAGCTTAGCACAGCCCAGGGCCAACCAGTCACCAGCAGCGTTGAAGGCAACAGATGTGATGCGCTCCTGACTCACACTCAGCGTTTGAACCACCTGGAGGGAGAGGGGTACAACAGCACATCCATCAACTATACAACACGCCACAACGTAGCAGCGCTACAGGGTGGGCTGTGGCATTGACCAGCATGAAATGACCTCCTGGAGGCTTTATCTCATCACACAAGCACTAACACCGTGCTATGACAGACATATGCTGTGTGCGTCTGCAGCATCTCTGCTGTTATCTGCTTCAAGCCAAAAGTCCGGGGTCCTACTGCTCTGCTAAGCAGCTACAGCCTTGGCTGCTCCCAAACTGCCTTGTGACTATACCACAGCGACCACGCCCAAATGCTCAACTGCTGCTGCTCACCTGGAACTCTGGCAGCTGATACAGCTCAAACAAGCCATTGCTGAAGCCAGCCACCAAGATGCCCGACGGCTTGTGATAGTCTGCGGCTGATAACCTCGCCCCGCGCTGCATGAAGAAGTGCCGAGCAGATAACACCCACGTGCCTCGACATATCTCAGGCTGCTGTGCTGCCGCTGCATCACTCCCCCCTTTCAATGCTGATGACGACTCTAAAGACCAGCCAAACAAGGCGCCATCGCGCGAAACTGTGTACAACCTGACAGCTTGCTGTCCTGCAAGCTCTGCTGCGTCCTGTGTTGCTGCTGTAGTAAAGAACACCCCTATCAGAGCATCCTTGTGACCTGCTAGTGTAGGTGGTGTCCACCCGGGCACTGGGTTGAGGGAATACAACCGCGCTGTGAGGTCTTTTGACGCCACAGCAATGAACTCTGAGTCTGCTGACCAGTCTATGGCTGTGATGGTGTCGTGACAGGTGCCGTATGTTCTGTGGAGCTGCATGGGGCTCAGCAGCTTGTCAAAACCAGGGGCATGCCACACCTGAAACACAACAAAGTGAGCGTACAGCGACAGAGTTCATGTATCCCTACTGCAAGGGGTACATGACTTGTCATGTAGTAGCAGACAAGGTACTGAGCAGACACACATGGCACTAGTTCGAGGTCTAGAGGGTGTATAGTGCGACTGTCACTGGTCAGCTTGTAGGCTGATCAGAGAATCCGCTGTTCAAGCAACCGCTGCTGCTTCTCACCTGCAGCAACTTGCCAACTGCCACCGCCACATACTTCCCATCTGGGCTGAACCGTGCTGCTGTGACTGGCCCCTTGAAGCTGAAGTGATGCAGCAGCACACGCCGCTGACGAGCTATCAGCAAGGCGCGACCATTCTCGTCAATGCTCGGATCTGCAGCAGAGAAGAGATTGTCTCAGAGCGGAAAGGAGAAAGCAGCTCTGGTGAGTACTCTTATGTGTTGTGATGAGCAGTCTGAGATGGACATGGGCTGCGGGGGTTGTTGCTCAGCTTATACTGGGTCGCTGGTAGCTCTTTGCTGCTGCAGGGCCAAGCTACTTGGCTGCAGTGTGAGCACTCTCAGTGGCAGCTAACGACGATGCTGCTGCTGACGTTCCATCCCGTTGCTATCGAAGTCCCACCTGATTGAGATTCTCAAAAGGCAGGGTTTGACTGGTGGAGTGTGCCAGGTGCACCTGTGGTAAGAAGCACAGCAGCTGTCGTGATTCAGTGCTTGAGCACGAGACTGCTTGTAAAACCTGCTAGCTCTGACACGATTGCAGGCAGTAGTTATCTCCAGCTGGTCGCGACGCAATGGCAAGATGCAGCAGCAGGACCCAAAGCAGCAGCAGCCTGACAAGCAGTGTTGCAACAAGAGCTTGCCTGAGAAACCCGGTTGCCAACAGGAGACAAAAGCTCGCTGCCGTGTAACAAGATACTGCCGCCTCTATAAGGAGCCCCGAGAAGGTTTGCAAACTTGTAATTCATCAGATGCTGCTGCCACTGACAAGTTTGACCTACAAAGATTGCGCTGGTGACTGCAGTGCTACCAGTTGCATTTTCAAAAGTCTACAAAGGAATACATCGAAGCTAAGTACACAAAATGTGCCGTGCAGTCACTCCCGCTTTTTCATGACGGTACTAGCACAACCGCAGACATAAAAGTCACACTCTCTGGTTGGACACAATATTAATCAGCAGAGTTATAGCAGTTGATCTTATGTATGCAGCAAGGTAGGCCTTGACTTTCTAGGACTATTATACCCTGCGCAATTGTGAACGTGCGTACAGGGTCTCAGACCGCTGACAGCTCGGAGACTTTTTGTTGTGTGATCTCAGCCTCTGACCCAGTGAAGCGGATACCTGGACCGGTATGTTGGTGTCAACTGTCAACTGAACTGACTACTGATTGCCCGTTTAGCGCTCTCGTCGCTGATCCCGTTGTAGTTTCATCAACCGCGCCACAACCAACGGCAGAATATATACTTTCAGACTGCTAATATGGAGACAGGCGCACCAGTTCACTCCCCAGTTTCACAGGGGCTATACCCTTTGCTTGCCACTGTTCTGCTTACAGCAGGTATCGTGGCATCAGCAGCTTTCTTCTTATATCAAGTCACCACGACGCGTTACAGCAGAAAGATGTATCAGGAAGCTGTACTCGGAGCTGCAGCATCAGTGACATTGGGGCTAGGGACTCTGTTCCTCCTGTTGTGGGTTGGCGTCTATGTATGATGGCACTTGGGCCAGATTCAGCTTGAGGATGCGTAGTCACGGACTGCAAGCCATGCAAAACAAGTTTGCCATGCTGCACTAGCTGGGGTTCTTGCAGCTTGCGCATCGACCTGCAGTTCAAGAATGCTACATGGGAAGTCACCTGTCTGGGAGTGTGTACAGTGGGGTCTTTCTTTCATCAGCAGGACAGCAGCAGGCTTTTGTGAGCAGTTGGGGTCTCAGGATGTACGCAGAAGACAGGTTACGGCAGGGATGGCAAGAATCAATCTTTCCCAAATGTCGACTGTGAGCTAGATGCAGTTGGCTTACCACATGATCAAGGTGCCTGTCAATGGCTGAGGGCAGTGCTGTCCGTCCGGAGTCCGATGTTGAAGTCTTCTTCAGAAGTGATTAATCAAGTCTTTGACAAGCACATGCAGTACTAGAAACACCAGGATTTGATCTCACAGGGCTTTCAAACAGTGGCAGCAGGTCAGAGGCAGTGCAATCCAAGGATGCAGCTACAGGCCAGCCGGGCCTGGGGTTTCTCAGCCAAGGAGTTTGGTCAGCAAGGCCGACATGCTAGTATGGTCTGATATGGTGGATGTGGCGCCAACAGCAGTGCATGTGTTGTGCCCAGCATGTGTTCAGGCGGTGCACCAGTGCAGCAGTGCCACCACTGCTCAATGAGCAGTGCTGACAGCATACAATCAGGGACAGATCATCACTTGTCGACAGCAACAGCCTTTCGTGTTGTTCATTGACTTGGGTTGACTGGAAGTATCAGAGTGAGCTGCTGGTTTGCGATGTAACTGATTCATGTACAGTGCAACATTCGATATCACTGAGAAAGCAGGACATGTACATGCAGTGTGTCCTGCGCCACTGTCACGGTGAACACCACGATGTATGAACCAATGGGCCTGGTATTGGCCTTTCAAACGGGCGGGAATTACCCATGTAACTTTCAAACTCGAAGGCGGTTCACATGCCTAGCCTGCCATGCAATTGCTGGTGACGTACGTGCTACGGTCCACAGCAAAGCAGCACTGTCAGTGGAGTTTGCAGCTTTGCGCCCGCTAAGCCCAACCCTGTTGATGTAGGCTGTTACAGCGTTTGATAACATGCTATGTAACTGTCAGTGACTTGTCAGGTCTATGTCGCTGTGACAGTCTGGGTGGACAAACAAACAACCCATCTCGGTCATTGACATTTCAATGTGCCATCAAGGGCCAAGCATGGTATGAGCAGCAGCTGCTCAGAGTGTCACTGACAGCCTCAGTGATGCTGTGCCACAAGTCGAAATCAAGTCCTTGACACAGATGTGATCTGTTTTCACAAATGCAAGTATTCTCGGTAGTATCACCCATCAGCACAGCGGCACACATTCACAGGTGTGGCCATGTCACATGCAGCTTCTGTAGGACAGAGAGCAGCATCGTCTTGTCATCCTCACTCGCCTCCTGCTGAGCTGCTGCTGCCAGTTGCTCTTGACAACCGTCGTAGTCATGCTGGGCCAACAGCACTGCCGCAAGCTTGCACCGCACCTGCCACGCAACAGCAACAACACACATGGTTGGGTTCAAGCGTGTAGTGGAGCATCTGTCTGATATGTGGGGCAGCTGTCTCCCCTGCATGTCTAGGTTAAATGGAACTCAGGTTCAAATCAAAGTCTGGATGTCACCCCGAGCCACCTTTACCAAGGTGCCACGACGGCAACCGTTGCACAATGTGCTGCAGTTTCCCGAACACATACACCAGCATCATCAGCTGCTGCACCTGGAGCCTGCAACTCCAGACCCACCTCTGAGGAGTAATCACATGTACAGTAACTCACCTTGACAGAGTCTGATCCAACCTCGAGGATTCTTCTCAACAGTCTTCCAGCTTGGTTAAACCTGCCAGCAGCCTGGTACTGATCAGCAATGTCCATGAGAAGCTGAGGGTCAGCTAAGCCATGTCTGTGTGCTTGTGTCAGTGCTGCTTGTGCGTCTGCATCTCTGCCCTGCTGCAGGTACAGGAGAGCCAAGTATCCCCAAACACTGGGATGCTCAGGATCACATGCGTTGGCTTCCGATAGGGCAAGCTCAGACTCCCTGCATAGACACATCAGTACAGCCTTGTCTCTGACATATACCCCTGTTCAAGTACCTTTCCACAACTCAATTTCAGGAGGCTCCTGTATGAAAGCATGCTGTGCTCATTGACCTACATGTGTGCAAACCCAAACTACAACCCTAAACCACCACTGAACCAGTATTTGACCGCAGATATCCAGGTGTTGCTGCTTGAATTCATGTGCCCCTGCGTACCTTCATGCGGTTGCTGTTTGAGTGAGTCACATGCTGGCAGGAACAGCTGGGTTACCCCACACAACAGGCTGCCCCCAGCTACCTTCAAGGAGCAGTGCCTCAAAAGGTACTCACCTGTGGTCAGCGAGACGCAGGTATGCCAAACCCAGACCAAGCCATACAGGAGCACAGTGGCTTGTTAACCCAGCCCGCAATGGGGCAAACGTGGACAGCCATATCGGAGCATTTGGATCACTAGCTGAGCTGCCCAAACATGACTGCAGGGTATCAGCAGCAATGGCTGCATCACCACTGTTCATGAAGCATCTGGCCAGCCGTAGATAGAGCCTTGGCGAGCAGAGCTGGGGGGCCTTCTGCATAGCACGTCTGTAGTGCTGCTTTGCAAGGGTCATGTTGCCATCCTGCACAGTCACAACAAGGCGATGCATTGAGCCTCAGCCTGTCTGGGTGTGGCAAACAATCCACACAAGCTCTCATGTAAACTGGTGGTACCAGTCCACATGCTCGCTAAGACCCAACTGCAAGGGCCTAGACTCTGAGGGCCTTACCTGAAACTGCACATCGCCCATGTGCAGCTGAATAAGCATCAGATCCTCCTGCTGCATGGCTTGCTGTTGTGACATGTCCCTGAGAAGCTGCATGGCTTTGGCAGTGTCACCTGATTGCTGTGCCACGGCTATAGCAGCTAATCCTGAACGCTTCATCAAAACACCAGCAGGATCTTTGATGCCTGTGATACAGTACAACATGTTTGTTGGCAATTTGTGTCCGCCAGGGCAGCTGGCAGCTGGCAGCCAGCAGCAGCCAGCAGTGGCAGGGCATCCTCCCAAGGCTCACATACACAGTGTGAGTGCACACATCCCGAAGCAGCAGACAGATTAGGCCAGACCCTGGCTTGTTCAACAAGCATGCAGTCGACTAGCTATATGCTCCAAGAGCATCATGTTATGGGCTCACCAGCTGCTAGCTCCAATAGCTGATTTGCCAACGCTGGCAGACACAACTGTAGACACAGCTCTGCAGCAGCCAGATACCCGTTGGCAGCAACCATTGCAGCGTGATGCAGTTGGGGAGACGGGCTGCAAGCATCAGGGTCACTGCCACCGACAGTGGTATGGCCAGTTGAGACTGTCTTGGCTTGTCGCACAACCTCTTGGTGACAACTCCTTGCCTGGGACTCCTTGGGCTTGCCTGCAGGTGTGTCACAACCAACAACCAGGCAGATCAGCAACAATTGTTGCACTGCAGAGTCTACCCTGGAGCTGTTCCTGAATGGTTTGCTAGATTATCCAAGGTACTTGCAGCTCTTCACCTTCCCCTGATTACGCTCTGATGTGCATGTGACCTGTTGTGACCGTTTCGTCTCAATCTGCAGAGAAAGCTACATTATTACCCACTGTCACACTCAGTTCTGTGTCAGTGGTGGTGGCGGGGAGAACTACCTACCTTGGAGTCGATACAACAGTGCTAGTAGTGCCCATGGCAACGCACTATAGGCTTTGCATACATCCTTGAGCAAGTGCCCCAGGATCTCTGACCACTCCAAGGCTGCTGTGTCTGGCCCGCTGCAGTTGTTGTGGCCTTGGGCAGTAGACAAGCCCAGGCACATCAATGCCGCCATGGCTGGACAGTGTTGCTGCTCAATGGACAGAGCTTCCCTGAATGCTGCTTCACCCCGGGTACATGCATTGGTACGCATGCAGAATGCTCCGTAGTCATACCAAGCCTGCAACATGGCAGCAGACTCTTCAGACTGCAGCGCAGATCAGGTCGGCTCCAATATGAATCAATCGTCCCTAAACCTGCTCGGGGCCTTTGGTGCTGTGAATCCGTGCACAAAGGGATGCAGTGTTCGTAACCCATACCAGTGATTGGCATTGTGCTGTGGTGAGTGCGTTGGACACACATCTCTCACCTCGGCCGTTGGCAGCAGCAGCAGCCGCTGCTGATACAGGGCATGACCCCGCTGGAGGTCAGCAGAGACCTCACACTCAGCTGCCAATTGCAGCAGCTTGTTGACATTCCTATGCTGCTTGTGTTGCTGCTCCGCTAGGGATGTGTCACTGCTTGCTGCAGGCTGAGCTGTCAACAGCAACAAGGCTTGTTGCAGCTCCTCCATAATGTAGACATACAGGTCATTATGTAGCTGCTGCACCTGCAGTACATACATTCCACTCAAAGTGTGATGTGAGTGCACGGCAAGTGATACAAGGAGACATACATATGTAGGGCAGCCGGTCATACTACTCATGCGCCTCAGGATGAAGCACATATATGACAGCTCGGACACTTGTGCCAAGCATCTTCTTGATGAAACACCATGCATGCTGCTGTTCAAGCATGTACCTCGGCAACGGTAGCTTTGCTGCCTGCAGTCTTGTACCGGTCCTGCACAAGCTCCTGCAACACCTGCTTCAGCTGTTCCATGATTGTAAGGTACCTGCCAGAATGGTTGAGCTCAAATATTACTGACAACTGCTTTCCTATATCCAGGCCTGCACTGGTGTGTGGCGCACCATCCTGCTTACTGCCAGCTGCTGCAAATATCTCTGCTAGCTCCTGAGCTATACTTTGCACCTGCAGGAGAACAACATCCATCTAGTGCCTTGCGCTCCATTGCTTGCCCTTGAGCTGCTCAACTTCATGCACCTGATAATATTATGATCATTACAATGCCAAGCTGATGTGCTGTTGCTGTTGTTTGCAGCCAGCTAACCATAGCCACACACACTTTGGCATGTTGTGCTGAGCCTCATTTACCCCATTATCGGCAATGGGTGTCACTTACCTTGGCTCTGAAGGTGACTGCCGCTGATGGAGGTTGTGCTGTTGGGGGCGCTTGTCTTGGTGTGATGAAGTCAGCCAGCTTCTTCTTGGGCTTCTCAGGAGGCTGCCACTGAGGATACAGCGGTCTTGCTAACCTCACTTCCACCAGGAAACGTGTCCCCGCTGCCTGCCATGCACATGCTGGTTGCTGACCCTCGGGTCCGGCCGGCGGTGCTTCTTCTATTGCCTTGACCCGCATCCTGCAGACAAACTAGTTGTAGGTGTCAGTCATCAGGTTGTGTGATTCAAGTGCTGCTGCCGCACTGCACTTCCATCCCTTGGCACAGGCCGACACTGCTGGTAAGCTTGCACAGGGATGTGAGTTTTCTGACCAGCACCAAGGCAGTGTCACTGTCATTCATATTTCACATACCACAGCTCACCCTGAAGGTGGCATTTGCAGCGGCAACACAGATGTCGCCAGCTTTCCTTGCTGCAGCGCGTATGCAACAGAGCTGACAGGCACTGCTGACCCTGTGCATGTTGTGGCGCCTGGCTCCTGCAGCTGTTCTACGGCACAGTCCAGCTTGAGCACTGCATGGTAAGCATTGAAGGCGGGATCTGATAACAAGCATTCTGTGCCTGCGCTGTGAGGGGTCAAGAAGCGAGCCACCTCAAGCAGCAAAGGCTGATCCAGCTCTATCCTTGCCTGCGAGCAGGGGAACAGACAATGCATTATGGAGTGGAAGCTATGCCTTTGACTTGGGTGCAGCATAGATGCTCTTACTGTCACTGCAGTCGCAAGTATCGTGATGAATCACAAGCTCTGCCCTATTCGAGCCCATAGTATATGCAGTGCCTAGTTCACGAGAGCGTAGCAGGCATGTGTCACATACTACACACCTTGAGAGCTTGCACAGCTTTGCAGGTCATGAAAGCCCTGCAGCCTTTCTTCCACACAAGCTGATTGTCCTGGATACACGCCCCAGCGCATACCACCTGCTGGACCGAGTCAACTTGTGGAAGATGCAAAGCCAGTGTGCAGGTCAGATTACCAGCAGCAGCCTGAGCAGCTGCCAGCAGCTGTGGTGACAAAGGCTGCGCTGCCTTGGGAAACACCTCTATTACATTGCACCCAACTGCTTCCTGTGCGTCAACAAGAGTGGCTGGTTCCAACTGAGTTGATCCAGTTGTTGCTGCTGTCGCCTCCGCCTTTGGCTCTGCTGCTGAAGGTGTCTTGGCTGTGCCTGCTGATGCACTTGATGCACTGGAATTGACAACAGCTTCTTGTTGGAGTAAACCACCTGGCTGATGCATTAGTTTGATTGAGAGTGAGAGGCATGAGCCACCCAACACCTGCCACAACAAGCAGCACATGTACGTCTACCGAATGGGGGGTAGCTTGGTCTGGCGTATCAAATACACATCAAAGCCAGACTAACCAGTACATGCGAGTCTACGAGTTCTGTAGTGCCTGCACGTGTTTGCTGTGCTATGAATAGCAAGCTACACCTCACCTTCAACACATCATCTGTTGACTCTTGCACCAGAGGAAGAGACTCATTGCTAATTTCAGTTGCTCCCAAGCCGAAGGGCAGCAGGTCCACCACAGCTGCTGCGATCGCTGTATTCGTCTGACTGCTGCACAATCTGACTTGAATGTTGGTATTGAGGATGCGATCAATGACATCATGCCCTTTTTTATGCCTAAACTTGTGTTCAAAGTTCAAGGGCAATTCAAATGCGGTTGTCGGCGTGACATGAGTGCTTGCAACGGGTCCAGTGTCATTGTTGAGTAACTCTATGTACAACGGAGGCACTACAGTAGCGTCTGACAAGGGCTCAGCAGCGAAGCTATCTGCTGCTGTCAGCAATCCCTGCAGTATACAAGAGCATAGGTAAGCTGAGCATTCAGATGTTGGACAGCAGGTATGCAGACTCAACCTACCAGCTTTAGATGCACAGCTGATACTGTTGTCAGAAGGACAATGTCCTGCGAGTAGTCTTCCTGCTGCACAGGCTGCACATCCTTCTTTGTTTTAGGAGCCATTTAACTATGTTCATCCGCATGCTTCAGGGTGCAGCATGATGATGCACGGTTTGGTTCTGTCGCCCAGCAGCCCCCTGCTGTCTCAAGTATCCCTGTATCAAGTAGCACAGGTCACATATCTTATGCAACACAACACTGAAACAAAACAGGTATCTCTTGGGCGACGTGCACACGAAACGTCAGACGAAAAGGATTGGCATCACGAGCTGTGTCATAAGTTTTGACCGCGCAAAGTACACTGCCTTCGATAGATGCTGAAGCAGCCAAGGCGCGCATATTTTGTAATCACTCAGGTGAAATGCTGATTTTTGCAAGGCGTGACTATTCTGGGGTCTCAACATGCCAAGGGGTATTGAGTGACCCTCAGTTTCGCCGAGTCCACCCACGCACAGCACATGTGGAACAAGGCGCTTTGCCGTCCACTGGCCAGTGGTAGAGTTCATGGCGATTTTGCCAGGTTTCCTTGAGCCAAGGACAATCAGCATCTGGATTGTGAGTGCTATGCTGTATCACATTGACACAGCAGGAGCCATATCAACAGCTGTGCACCATGCCAAGCATACGCTTTCGCAACATGACAAGGAGTAACGTGCCTTGCAAGCCAGTACATGGCAAGGACCTTCAACAGCTTGAGTGCACACAGGACGCAACTGCTTGTAAGCTGGTGCAACAGCATATACATGCCTGATGCATCACACCAGCACCGGAAACCTGGCAAGCACCAGTTCGACGATATGGCACTACGTAGTATACATTGACCGGATACATTCACTTGTGGGTAGTCAGAAAGCAATACTACCGTGTCTGTAACCAATGATACATATAAGCTGCGCTGCAAAGATCTAGACACCGAGAGGAGGTAGGGGCATTCTACATCAGCAACATCGGCGCCTCGAGTGCAAACAACATATGCACAAGGACAACAAGAAAATACTTAAAGATGCCTGTTCACAACCTGTATCAGCTACATGATGTCTGCGGTAGGCATGGACCTTGCTGCAGCTGCTGCATTCCTGCAAAGCTGCACATCCTCATGCCCAGGCAGTCAGCAGTTGCCCCTGAGGACCGCCGGCAGCACTATTCTGGTATGGTAGGGATGTTTGGCTGTTTCTCTGGTTCTGTTCCTGGTTCTCCTGGCTCTGGTTCTGAGGGCTCACCAGGTGGTGCCTCAGGATCTGGGTCACCTGGTTCTGTGCGCTTCTTGCTCTCCTCTTCCTCTTCATCTGGCATCTCAGGGTCACCTGCAACATCACATATCTGGTTTGTGTGAGATGTATCCAAGCCACCTGCGAAGATGGTCTGGGCGCACGTCCTTGCTGATGCAGATATATCTTGAATGGTCAGGGCGGTTGTCTGCTGTGGATCAAACTACACTGCCATATGTCATTAACACTGCATCACCTGGCAGTGGCTTTGGCAGAAATACCCGCTCCGGCTTTTCAAACTCAGGAAAAATATCAGGTCGCTTACTAGGCTGTGGTGCTTCCCATTCCTGTATTGTCCAACACAGCCAGCACAGGCATATCAGAATCTGGCAGCAGTCACAGAGCAATCATACGAGCGACCTGGATGATTGCTATGACAAGAAAAAAATCAGAGCTGCCTGTTGAAAAAACACGGGAGCCACACCAAAGCACATCATGTGCGGCACATGTGGGCCAGATAAACAACACATGCTGGTGTCATAAGGGCACGACACCTACAATGTTCAATGCTTTGAAGCTTGCATATTGAAATAGGTCTCATTGGTGAGGCCATAAGATTGCAGGAATACAACATTCGAGAGTCGGGCAGTTGCAGGTACGTCCATATGAAAATCGCAATTGAGATGTTGCACTGTCAATGCTGGAGCTTGAATGGGTTGTAGGACTGCTGTGACTCAACGCTGTGAACAAGCAAGAGCTTCATGCAGACA
>JARWLF010001392.1:0-10375 GCA_029853055.1 Scenedesmus sp. KT-U | reverse complement strand
AATGATCTTCTGGAGTCATCCCTTGCTGAGTGTCCCTTGACAGGCGCCAATGTCAGACAGATCACTGAGCGCAACGCCACCAGGCTGGTCATCAGAGATGTCTCTGAACATCACACTTACTGCCTGCTGCCCTGGCCTGCCCTGGAAACCAAGAATCTGGAAGACCTGGCTGTCAGTACCTTGAACCCAGAGTTTGTAGAGGTGGGTTGCAGACAAGGTGACCTTCATAACTGCTGTTGGACGACCGGGTGGTCTTGTCAAGATATGTTATAAGCCACATTGTGGTCTTTCAAAGATAATGAGGGCCTCAAGATTATGCTGATATGCTGTTTGGTATCCAGCTGTGGTGCATGTACACGGCAACCGGTACACAGGCAGACCGGGCAGGTTGAGGTTAAGGTCTGAGTCATGAGCATATGTGCCAAGCCAGTCTGGGCCAGCTCCTGGGTCAGTTAAAATAGACTGATGTGTCATCGTGAGAGTGACCCTCTTGGCTTTTGTGGATCTTATGCAGGGTGTGAATAAGCTCCAGTCAACCATCTGGTCAATAACATCTCCCAAAACCTTCAGGGGCAGGACCCTCACCGGCCCTCTACTGGTGGAGCTTCTCACAGCAGCCATCGCAACTGCCAACAACTCTGGTGGAGTGCTCAATGTTGGAGCGATGTGGAGTGCTATGGTGGATGCGGAACTTGCTGTCTCTCATGCTGCTGAAGCTGTGGTAGAACCCAAGGCCCATGCTGTTGTTTACGCTGGAGACCATGGTCTGGTCCTGGGAGCAATGTCGTGCCATGCACAAACTGATCCCAAACCCTTTGAACATACTGCAGCACAAAGTGGTAGCAATGGCTCCCTATTTGCTGAACATCACAAGGTGCGCAACACCTGCCGATGGAACTCCAGTCTATCACCTACCAGCCTCATATTATGCCAGATTCTGTCTTGGGCTGAACCTCCAGTTGTGATGAAGTCACCTCCACCAGTTTGCACACAGACACGTCAGTGTCTGTGTTGCCCCCTCTGGCAGTGTACTCAATCTTATACCAATACATCAGCAACCCTCTTGAGTCATGCGTGACGATGGTGACATTCCAGCTCACCATAAGATTGAATACTTCCCGGTCAACTGTTATGCTCATACTTTGCAAGTTCACGTCTGAAAAGCATTGATGTGATCATGCCCGCAGGCAAAGCTGGTCAGTTTGATGGAGGAAATTGTCACAGAGACATTGGTCCCAGATGACCGGCTGTCAGACCTCAAAGAGGAAGTTCTGAAGCTGTGTGGAAGCTTGATGGACACCAACATCACCCATGCCAAGGATTCTGATATTGATGATAAAAAGGTCGCACTGTTTGCAGCAGCTCAACAAGCTGTAGACTGGTTCAAGGCAGATACATCTACTGCAATTGATCGTCAATGTACTACAGACTACGACTACGCCAGTCGTGTGTGTGAGGTGGGTCCACATTCACAGCAGAAGCCACCACTCATACGCTTATTCAGACCTTATGGTCCCTGATTGCAATGTCTGTGCAACCCCAGTTCACCCTCTTCCAGCAAGCTAATCAGGCTTCAAGTTCACAGTGGGTGTGCACACTCTTCACTGGGGCATCTACTAACTCTCTTCATCCTTGCACTGCCATGCACTGCAGGTTGCAGCAGACCGAGCACACAGGATGTTCTGTGAGTTGGCATCTGCTAAAGCAGGGCTTCTACCTGGTTCAAAGGCTTATAGAACAGCACAAGGTGTGCTTGACACCAACATCTCCACCTGGCAGACTGAGTTACTAGCTGATGTTTGTGCAAACATGGCAATTAAGGAGAAGAAAGAACAAGCAAGGAAGGTGGCAGAAGCCCGAGCTGAGATACAGCGGGAGCGATTGGAGCGGCAGCGTAGAAGGGAGCAGGCTGAGTACTTGGTTATTGAAGGCCGGCTAGCAGAAGCTGAGGACATGGGTTGGCAACAGTCACACAACAGTGCCACTGCAGCTAGCACTGCCAGCAGCGGTCAAGGTGCTGCATTATATTCCAGCGACTCACTCTTTGGCAGGTTTCATGCTCACTTTGAGAGGGAGATCGGTGAGCGCAGCCAACGTATTAGCACCACTTCCAGGGGGCAACTGTGCAGATTCTGCTTGACTGGGCGTGATTGTTATTTGCACCGTGACCTATAGTGCAGGGGAATGGACAATGCCAAAGATTAAGTGTCTTTCTGGGTCACCGTGAGGTGATTGCCAGTGACTATGGTCTCAATTGCTGATGGCTGTTGTTCTCACCAATTCAGGGTTGAAGGCTCAGTGCTGGCAGCTGCTTCAATAGGCTATGTGAGATGGTGGGGCTGGACAGGCTCGGTCTCACTGAGGCAAAAGGCTCAGTGTTGTTGTGAACACCTTGTACCGTATGAACTGTGAAAGTTTGGCTACATCTGGCATACTGTCAGCGGCAGCCTGCCTGAGCGACAATCGGAGGCTCGGAGGCTCTATCATAGTCGGTATGGCAGTGCCATACAAATCCTGTATGTACTATCCGCATATCCTGCCAACTTAATTTGTGCTGTTTGGTGCTTGTGAGCATCATGTGTGATACAATCAGATCACTGCCAGACTAATACAGTCGGATGTATTTGTAATACAATCAGACAACTGCCAGTCGCGATGACAAGGGTTTCCTAGTCGCAGGCGCCCTCTCAGTGATGTGTGCTGACATCACCTGGCATGTAGAAGTGTGGTACTGTGTAGACTACCATACTAGCGTCGGAACGTCCTGGTCCTGGTCTGCTGACCTGGTGGCCAACCCGGTGTCTACAGTGATGTCCTCTGCCCGATTCCCTCATTTTCAGAGTGAGTCACAGAACACAAACCCGGTGTGACTCACACTGGCAGACTTCATCCCGTCATCGGATGGCTTATGTGACAAGTGTAATAACAAGTGTAATAACAAGTGTAATAACAAGTGTCGGCTGACTAACACACCATGCCCAATGAACATCTGACCGTCTGAGCAGTAATGGTGTCCCTGTGTCAATCCTACCTTGGGTTGAATCTGCGATGCCACCTCATACAACCTGCCACATATCACGCTCGATACTCGGCAGCCATGATATATGAGCACGGAGTGCTTGGATATTGGTAACTTTTCAAAGGGTCTTGATTATGATGAGAACAGACTTGAGATTAGTGTGCAGCAGATGCAGAGCAAAGCTTGTGCCACCACAGAGCTGCCAGCTTCCAGCTGTCAGTAGTTTAACGATTGAGCTACAATTCTGGTGCTGACTGCTTCACTCAGAAGCTGCCAACTCAGGAGGGCGGCCCTCCTGTTGATCTTCAGAAACTCTTTCAGAGTCTTGTGAAAGTTCCACAGTTCTAGGGGTGCTCATGCTGCGAATTTGATTATCTACCATATTCGAACTACCCATCAGCCATAGCAATACTGCCATCGGTCCCGCGCCCCATTGCAGAAGCGAACAAGACATGCAAAGTGCTTCCAGCACTTTACTCATAGACGTCTCTAACCCTCCATGCATGCTCAAACTTTAAGTACGGTACTTTGCAATAGCGGCCAATACTGTAGGAAGACCATGATTATCTACTGTGTAGTTGCGATGAGTTTCTTCAAACCAGTGCGATTTGCAAGGCCTGCTGTACAGAGCTATATCAGGCAATGTTGTTCTCAACATAAAGTCTTGGACCCGATTCTGTTACTGAGTGCCTCACAGCTTTGCAAAGTGTTTGTTCTTCCTGGAATGTCGTTCAATATGAGGCCTAGCTGTGTTGCAACATGCACTCACAGTCTTTGTAGAAGGAAATCAAGGTAAAGGAGTGTTGCCATAGCATAGCCTGCCAACAGGGGAAATGGAACTCCTGATCTGTTGTCAACTGGATTCTTTGAGCAAAATGAAACAGAAGAACTCTGCAGTTGCTGCCAACCGAGTTTGACTGGCTCTTAAAGCCGTGCTGTTTGTCATTATAATTAGCATTGACCCAGGATACGGACACTGCAGTACTTGCACTTGCACTCTGTGCTGCAGCTTGCACTCACACACTCAGACTGTCAGCATCGGTGTAAGACCATCTGTGAAAGCGTTGACGGGCAAACACATTGCCTTAGCATCCAGGTTACTATGAGTTCCGGGTCCAAGCATCCAGTGAGCTCTTGCTAGCGCACTGTAACCAGGCAGCGCGGGGTGGCGACCACGACCACCGTGGCTGCCCAAATCGCGCAAGTCACCGGGCAGATCCTGCTGCAAGGCCAGCAAGGCAATCACAATCACGTTGATAAACATACCGATTACAACATTGAAGCAATGTATGTTGTACAAGGTGCTTTAAGAAGCCCGCAAGGAGCTGCGAAGCTGTAGGCCGGATGGAATGACAGTCAGGTGTCTTCGTCGCTGACACCATGACCTTTTCGACAAGATAAATGGCTTGTTGCCAGGACTATTTAGCAGTCAATCATGATACTGAGAGTAGTGCTTAATTATCCAAAGCAAGTTGAGCGACTATATATAAGAGCACTCGAGCTCGTCCACAAGTGTTTGCAACAGTAGTGAGAGCTGTAGCAGCTTCTTGCCAGCCTGAAAAGGCATTGCTTGTTTGTTGCGAGCACGATCGCATGGCTACTAGCAAGCAGCTGTTTCGGGCAACGCCCGCAGAACTGTCGGAGGAGCCAATAGCCTTGCAGCTCGTCCGACAGCTGCCCAATGGCTCCGGCTATGGGCTATGCCGTGAGGCTGTCGACAAGCTGAAGAATATGGGCGATTGTCCGATAGCAGTGGTATCCATCGCCGGTGTTGCGCGCAGCGGCAAAAGCCACATACTCAACAGGCTGCTGCAGATGACGGCGCCTGCAGGATTCCGTGTGTCGTCTCATGTCAATCCCTGCACACACGGCATTTGGGTATGGCCCATCGCAGTGCAGGTAGCTGGGAAAGCACACAGGCTGGTAAGTGTACGCACTGACGGGTCCGTTTCGATCCGGATGCACAGGAGCATTGCATCGTTGCAGTTCGAAGCAGGCTCGGTGCTCCCCCATGCAGACTTCACACATTGATGAAAGTTCATGCATGAGATGATGTAATGTTGCTGACAGTGCTCATCCTGGAGATAAGAGTGCGCTGGCAGTGACAGCATACGAGTGACTTGCAGCACACTAACTCACTTGGTCGCTGCATGTGCTTGCAGGTGCTGATGGACACTGAAGGCAGTGCATCAAAGGAGCAGGTGAGCAATCTGATGCCCCTATGTATTACGTAGACATCCAAGTATTCACAAGTGAACATCAAACCGACATCATATGAGCGGCAAATCATCCAATTAAAGTCGAGCTCTCATGTTGCATGTGCAGAGCTCACAATCGAGTGCAGTCATCATGGCCCTAGCAGCGGTGGCCTCCAGCCTGCTGATCTACAACCACCCACGCTTCATAGATGAGAACATGGTGGATGATCTCAGCCTGACAGCACGTATCTTGAAGGACCTGTTCAACACCTCAGGTGAGCCTCAAACAGCTAGGTACACCTATGACTTTGCAGACTTTGTATAGACAGTCTGCATGGTTACACAGCAGGCATGCATATGCTGCAGCACCTTGGTAGTTGAAAAACGAATACTTGGACATATTGGAGCCTTGGCATTTGACATAGTCTGTCAGTGAGGAAGTCAGAAACAGACTCCCCTTGCAAGCTGTAGGTGGCTCCTGCAGCATGAGCTTACATTGTATCCAGCTCACCATGGCATGTTGTTACACCTGTAGGTGATGCTGTTGGTGGTCCGCTTTGTCAGCCACCTCATCTGTTGATGCTCGTTCGTGACAATGATCTGGTGTCAGAGGTAAGCCTGCCGCAAGAAATGCCACTCTAGTAGAACTTTGGCCCACCCTTCAACTCTCAACATGCTACAGCCTTGCCATTCTCAGCAGGCGCACTAACCATATTCGAAGCAATTGCAGCGTTACATTTTGCATGGATGAGGTGGGCTGGGTGATATCATCCAGCTATGCTTCGAGTCTGCACACTCATAACTGATGTACAGTGCATAGCAACCTGAAGTAGTACCAGCCTGTACGGTGCAGTTATATTGATTCAGGCATAACAATGCATAATGCTGAAAGCCTTGATTCTGTATCCTGCAGTCAACTCCGAATGATCTTCTGGAGTCATCCCTTGCTGAGTGTCCCTTGACAGGCGCCAATGTCAGACAGATCACTGAGCGCAACGCCACCAGGCTGGTCATCAGAGATGTCTTTAAACATCGCACTTGCTGCCTGCTGCCACGGCCTGCCCTGGAAACCAATAACCTGGAAGACCTGGCTATCAGTACCTTGAACCCAGAGTTTGTAAAGGTGGGTTGCAGACAAGTTTTATGGCATACCGGCTGACTCAGCACTGCTGTCAGACCATCGGGTGGTTTATTCAAGATATGTTTTGAGTCATGCTGTGGTCTTTGCCTCTGAGGCTAGAGCCTAACTAGCCTAATTAATAAACAGTTTATGCTAATCTGCTGTTCAGTAGCCAGCTGTTGTGCATGTACACGGCACACAGGCAGACCGGCAGGGTCGAAATTGAGGGTTGAGCCAACAGCGTATGCCAAGCCAGTCTGAGCCAGCTCATCCGTCAGTTTGACTATAGGGATGTCTCAACTTGATGGGAGTGGCCCTGTTGGCTTTCGTGGTTCTTATGCAGGGTGTCAATCAGCTACGGTCAACCATCTGGTCAACAACATCTCCCAAAGCCTTCAAGGGCAAGACCCTCACTGGCCCTCTGCTGGTGGAGCTTCTCACAGCAGCCATCACAACTGCCAACAAGTCTGGTGGGGTGTTGAATGTTGGTTCTATGTGGAGTGCCATGGTGGATGCCGAACTTTCTGCGGCAGCAACAGCAGCTCAGGAGAGCTATAAGGAGAAGACCAAAGAGTTGGATGGATGCATGTACATCAAGCAGGCGCAGAGGATTCATCAGGTACCATCCACTCGATGTATGAAAGTAAACGAGCATGCATGTCTGATCTGGAATTGTCATCACCATCTGTGCCTATTTGTTTTGTGCACGTTGAACCCACTGAGACTATGGTGGCTGATCGTCCCCGGAATTCCCCATTGCTTACTCGATAATGGCATGCTTTAGAAGCCATATCCAGCACGCACTGCGGCCAGTCTGAAAGAACGATGGCTTGGCTCCCACAATATAGCTTACTTGCTTGCAGGTTGCCATGGCTGCGGCTATCAAAGTCCTTCACTCCAAGGCTCAGTTTGCCGACAAGGCAAGTGCCTCATCTCAAGAGGCAAAGCTCAAGAAGCAGCTTGAATCAGCCTTCAGCAGCCAACTTGAGAGTGTCAAAGTCCGGCAGGCTGAGCTAGCTGTACGCTACAACAAGATGCTCTCCAAGGCAAGAGCAACAAGCTTAGAGGTCTTTGATAAAGCTGGTATACTTGAGGGGCTGGTGAAGTCTGGAAGCAGTGCTATCATGTCAGAGGATGAACTGATCTTGGTCATTGAGGTAAGTGAAGGGATGTGCCAATGGACTTTGAGGCTCTTACAGTAGTGAACAGCACCATCGCCAGTGTGATCTTTCTACCAGGCTGATAGGCCAACAGGATCTTCATGAGAGCGTTGCATGCATGATGGTGAGCTGGGCAAACGTCGCAATGGTATGGCATTCTCACCTTCTCTTCTTGCTGCACTGCAGGAGCATGCACAGTTAGCATTCATCCAGCTGCAAGCAGTTCTCAAATCCTGGACAGGCCAATTTCCAGAACAGCCAGTGACCCAGCCTGCAGCCATAGAACAGGAGCTGCAGGCGTACATGCAGGCCACACAGAAGGAAGCACTTGCACAGATTGCCAAGTTGCGTGAGGCTGCAGAGGCAGAGGCACGTGCAAAGGCTGCGGCTGCTGACCTGGCACGCTTCAGAGAACAACAGAGACTGGCCGAGTTGAAGCGTCAGATGCTGGACACTGCTGTACGCAGATATGAGCGGGAGATAGCCAAAGAGGTGCAAAGGAGTAGACGTGCTACAGAGCTGGTTGCAGGGCACAAGGTATGTGGCAGCTGCCCTGGATGATGGATCCAGACCACAGCTATGCTACCGTGGTGGCAATGTGTACACTGTTTCCTGGCATGGACAAAACTATGTTTCCAGGAGTCCTGTTGTCAGAACATCCTGCTGACTGGACCTGCCACATATTTACAGCATCTGAAAAGTGTCTCGAGTACTGTATGGTCATGCATGCCATGCCGTAAGTGACTTACTGCAGTGTTAGCAAGTGCACTCCGCGAGTGGCTGCTATCCTAACATGTTATGCCTTCTTGTCTGCAGGCAGTACTGTCTAGCATTGTGCGGGACACAATCTCGGAGGCTACCTCACAATTGACCAATGACTACCTGACAGTCCTGAAATCAGACTTGATCAGGCAGTGTGAGGGAATGCTGGACACCAACATTGTGATCATGGAAAAGCAGGTTGCAGCAAAAGACAAAGCTACAGTAGCAGAAGCAGCTCGTAAAGCTGTGAGATGCTACAAGGACGAGGTCACATCTGCTGTTGACCTGCAACACACCACTGACCATACTTCTGCCTCCAACACATGCAAGGTGAGCACAGATGAATATCAGCAGAGCCAACAGTTGGGCTGTAAATGGTTCAATATCATTCACTGGCATTTCATGCATAGTTCAAGTTGTACAGCATGAAGCCCGTAACAACAGAGGCAGTGTCAAAGTGGTCCAATGGAGATGCAGAGTCCTGTTGGGAGGGGTTGCATAATGTTTCAGCGTGCTTATGTGAGCTATCTGATTGACAGTTGCTTGGAGAAGGACCAAAACACTGTTGTGCCAATGGTAGCCATGGTAAACTTTTGTTGTGCTTATTGTTATAGCAATAAATACCAACGTGATGGCTGATTGTTGGTCGACATTTGTGTCTCTGTGTCCCGTAGGTCGCCGCCGAACGAGCACACAGGAAGTTCCGCGAGTCGGCATCTGCCCAGTCAACATATCTACCAGGTTCAGAGCCTTATGTGGCAGCTAAGAGAGTCCTGGAGTACGACATCGCCAGCTGGCATAATCATGTACTGCTCGCTGTACGCAAGAACCAGGATGCCAAAGAGGCAAAGGAGCGCGCAGAAAGAGAGGCAGCAGAGCAGCTCAGACTGCAAAAGGAGCGAGCAGCAGAGCAGCGCAGGAGGGAAGAAGCTGAGTATCAAGCCCGCCTGGCACGACTACGAGCCGAGGAAGAGGAGGAGGACAGGGAACGGGAACGGGAACGGTGTAGACAGCAAGCGGCGTACAGCACGTCCAGTTCTCATCTGCCATACGGTAGCAGCGTGGTGTACTTGGTCAGTCCTTCTAGCTCAGTGTTTTCACTGGGTGACATCAGCCCTAGCTACGGCTATGGTGCGTACAGTGGTGGAAGCAGCAGACATATTGGCATCACCACCAGGGGCAACCCCTGCAAAATCTGTCTGAAGGGCCACCGCTGTCCTTATCACTGAAACACACCTGTCAGTGTTGATTGCCAGCAACAAGTTATGCTGATCGTGATGTCGGTGTAACTCACAAAGAAAAATTCTTTCATCGCACAACTTGGGCTTCAACGGCCAGTGATAGTGCCAGTATAAGTTGAGCCGCCCGGCATAATAGTTGGTGACTGTCATTTTCCAAATAGAATTAGTTCGATAGGGTTGCCGCTGATATGCATGCAGGACTTGGGAACAGACAGAGCTGCTGTCAGCGTGAACATAACGTGACTGAGAAAAAGGGTTACACGTACAGGTCAACATCATGGGAGCGAAGCACAACAGTCACTTGAAGCAGTCCAACACTTGCTACATCAAAGCAGCGCATGTCTATAGCGTATTCAGCAAGTAAGGTCAACACAAGTGCAGTATCCAATGGAACTAGCAGAGATGTAGATACACAGCCACAGCACAGCGATATCTGCCACACGTGAAGGCTGCTTTACAATTCTGTCAGCTGCCCAATAGGACAGCAGCAGACCAGATCACAAATGTCCAGCACAGCAGTTGCACCTCAGTAAACCAACAAGCTTGCTGAGGCGACATAGCCATCTAAAGGCAAGCACAGCAGCTCAACCAGCCACCACAGTGATCTCTCTGAAACAGAACATGTACAGTCAGCGCTGCAGCAACCACATCCGAGCTGAGCATATCAACAAAATCTCATCTGGCAGGGTACTGGGCCACAAACATGGCATCCCCGGATTCAGGCAAGTCAGAGTCATGCAGTACAGCAGTCACAAGTCAGTCAGATGCATATTGTATCAGAAAATGTCTATATTCCATAACACAATGCAACAACTGGCTGCTCGATGTTGAATTGCGCACTTCACCGCCAGCCTGGGGTCGGGATTATGCTACGC
>JARWLF010001391.1:0-10377 GCA_029853055.1 Scenedesmus sp. KT-U | reverse complement strand
ACATATCTCAGTGTCTGCCCTCCCACACCGCCTGACGCTCTCTGCAACGGCCCACCTGACACATGTTGCAGTGCCTTGGCATGTCCCAGCCCAGACATCACCAACCAACAAACTTTTGTCGCTGCGCGGCTGAAAGGTTGAAAAAACTCAATTTTCGAGGTTATAAACCCTGCTAAGCCGATTTTTGCATCTTCTGTGCGACGAGATGGCCGAGCTGGTCTAAGGCGCACGGTTCAGGTCCGTGTCCGAAAGGGCGTGGGTTCGAATCCCACTCTCGTCAGAGACACGCCTGGGTTCCAGGCTGATGAAAGCGTTTTGGTCGATCACCATAAGCCACTGCTGGCACCCCACTCCTCTGGCACACATATATCGTTATTTCCAGCAATCCTGAATCATGACAGTCGAGAGGTGGCACTGCAGTGTGTTGGAACACATGCAAAATGCATTTAACCCAGCAGTGCTTCGACTATGTGTCACTTATTGGACAAGTCACTTGGCATGATCTGCAGAAATCCATGCAGCAACACAACTGCTAAGCCTTAGCAACGGGTGCTGAGTGTGGCTATCATGGTGTATAACTGGAGTCATGTTGACTCATACGACTCAACAGCTAGAGGATACCACTACTGTAACTATTTGCCGGTGTAGCGGCTGCCCGGACCGCCTCTGTGTCCATCAGACCTTCTACCCTGTATCTCTGCCTTTCTCTTCTTCACTGCTGGCAAACCTGCCTGTTGCTGCTGTCCTAAGGTGCGCTGTGACTGAGTAGTTCGTTGTGGAGGCTGCCGCTGCGATTGCTGTGTTTGCTGCTGACTGCGCTGCTGGTGCTGTTGGGACAGTGTCTGACCATCAGTATGCTGTTGGCTTGTTACTGCGCCTCCAGACGCCCCAGCTACTGCAGCTGCTGGTGCTGTTGATACATAGGCTGTTTGTTTGTGGCGCCGTGGGTAGCTGGCAACTCGCTTGCCTTCACAGACAAAGGCATTTGGTCCAGGGCGAGGGGTTTCCTGGAAGTATGGATGCTGCAGGGCCTCCTCCGCAGTGATACGCCTTGAAGGGTCGTACACCAGCATTTGCTGCACGGCACACATGTACAGAGCAAGGAGGAGGTTTGCTGCATCCGTGAACAAGATGCAACCAAGTGCACTTGTATTGCCTATATTGCTTCACTGCTTCCAGTTGTGGAGTTCCTGTCACAAAGTGCATCAGTATCTACCCCTCACTTCGATCTCAAGCACCTGAATTTGTAGCATACTGCATGAGTCTCAACATGCGGCAGGAGCATGCTTGCTGTGACAGCACCTCATGAGCAAGTCATCTACACCACCAGCTGGACAACAAAAGTTAGCATAGCAAACAGGAGGACACAGACTTGGTGCAACATTCAAGCCAACACTACCAGTGACATCAAGCTTACTCATATAACTCACCTGGAGCAGGTCTATACCAGCTGGTGTCAACTTGGGTATGCTCACAGGTGGCCTTCCATTACCAGCTCTGGCAAACGCCTCCCCCAGATGCCTCAATACTTCAGACAAATGCGCCTCAAGTCTGTTCGCACCCCAGTCAGGCTTCTTCACTCTGATGTTTTCCTTGTTGTTTGCCCAGTGTGGGAGCTGCTCTATCAGTGGCCAGCCACGTGCTGTGGGGTGACCAAGGACCTTGAAGATTCTGTCAAGTTGATCAAACTGAAAGGGAGCACCAGGCTGCTTACGCTCTTGACCCTGCATATTTATACAGCACAGGCTGCATCATCAACGACCCATGTGACACTTCTCATACTGGAGTCAAAATCATCTTCATCAAACAGGATTGGTGACTACATTGCGGTCAGCTGGCTTCATGACAGCTGCTGTGCTACTGGTTGTGTTTCACTCTGCGAGCCATTCACATGGAATTGTCCATGAAATCTCACAGCATGACGGCATGATGCTCTTGGGCAGCACACAAGCCCATGCAGCTGTAACCCAGCAATGTAAGTACACAGCATGTTCTACTCCCCGCCACTTCGTTGATACACTGTACCACTCAGACCCACCTGAAACAGCGGTCGCAGTGTCAGCAGCTCAGCAAAAATGCACCCTGCCCCCCACATGTCCACTGCTCGTGTGTAGTGCAGGCCACCCAGCAGCAGCTCTGGAGGTCTGTACCAGATGGTGACGACGACACCATTGTCAGCTAGTGGCTTCAGAGGTGCCTGGGGCATACAACAGCAGCAGTGGCAGGGATGGTGGTGTTGCTGAAGCTGCGTAGCTATCATCATAGACCGTTTAGAACAGGCATACGGCAAGGTTAGCGCAACTTCCCGACAAGTATCAGTCACTAATGTAGGTATGACACTGAAGCAACCCTTACTACCTGTAGAATACTAGGTATGACACCAAAGATTCGGTTGCATCTGGCTGCAGTACATACCCTGATCCATGCTCTTTCAACAGTAACACAGTCCGCCGTCTGAATGCAAAGTTGCTGCGCCAATATGTCAGTCTACTGACAGCTTTTGAGCTAGGACTCCAGACAAGCTGGCTACTGCAGATCCACACAGGCTGACTGCTGCAGCTGTAACCAAACATACCTGAAAGAACCTCGCCAGACCAAAGTCTCCAACCTTGACTTGACCTGCTTCAGGACCCTCGCCCATAACCAGAATGTTGCTTGGCTGCACAGGGATAACCACAACAGCGTAGCGAAAACATCAAGCAGTGGAGTCAATGACAATACACATTGTACCAACATGTAAAACAGTCACTGTATGGCTTGCCTAGCCTTTCGATTTCTGATTGTATCTAGCAGGCAGGTTTCGACTGCTCGAGAGCTGCTGCTGCACTATCTAGGTTTCATCTTACCTTCAAGTCCCTGTGTATGATCCAGTTCTGGTGCAAGTATGACAGTCCATTCAGCAGCTGCCACATGACACTCTTGACCACATACGGGTCGATGGGACCTGCCAGTCTGTCTCTGTGATGCCAGATAATCTCATACAAGTCGTGTTCGGCATACTGGAACGCAAGGCTCAAGCTGGGCTCGGATCTGTTGATATGTACTGCTGTGAGCTTGACGATATGCTCATGGTTGAGCTCCCTCAGCAGCATGATCTCACGCACAGCAGTGGGAGAAATGCCATCACCCTCCTGTGTGCCCAAGCAGTGCAGTAAGTCATCGATGTAGATTTACTTATATAGACTTACAAAGAGGTGCGTTTGGATGTGCAGAAACCTAGTCGTGCTCAGTAACTGGCAATAGTTGCTTGATCCTTGACTAGAAGCTTGCAGCAACATGCAACTCTGCTGCATGCTGTAACAGCTTCTGAGCTCACCCGCCCTGTCTTGAACTTCTTGATGGCATACAGCTGCTTCTTGTCACGTTTGCTGGTGGCCAGGTAGACCACACCATATGTACCCTCTCCAATCTTGCCCAGGATGTCATAATGCTGTTCTAGAACCCAACCAACAGTTTCAGTGGGGGCCGCTGCTGCAGATACAGCTTGAGAGTGAACTGCAGGGCCCCTGTGCTGCTGGCTGCTATGTGGTAGACCCGGCTGTTGTATTGCTTGGCTGCTGAGTAAGTTGACATTCGAAGTCATCGCTGTTGGCAGTCGAACGGCAGGACGCCTGATGGTGGCGTTTCTGACAGCATAGCTGACTGGGCACCAGCTAGAGACAGATGCACCACCACAGGTACCGAATTGCTGACAAATCTTATCAACGGTATATGGTTGTCAAGTACACTGTACAAAAAAATACCGCAAATCAATCACAGAGGTACCTATGTTCGGGACTTCCTTGTAGTGCAGAAGGCAAGCTGCAGTGCCGCGCATTAGAAGGGGGTGCAGGGTTGATGATTAGCGCAAATGAATAGCAACAGAAATCTCAGCCCTGTGAGCATACCATATCCTGGTCTGTGGCAAAACAATCTTAGGAGTCGTAACAGTTGGGACATTCAGTTGACAGGGCTCACTGGGCTGCGACAGTTGCAGCAACCGCCTCGACAGCATGCTGATTGACGAGTGAAGTTGTGTGAAAACTTCAGTCGATCTAAAAGCATTGCAGACATTCTGTTAAGGGAGGTTCATATCGTGCAATCAGGCCGAACGCGGTGTTGCTGGCTTCATCAAGCTGACAAGCGCTAGCCTTACTTATTCCTACGTTGAAGTACTTACAACTAAGGAGGCAGCGTTGCCTCCACTATACTAGTTAAGGCCCCAGGGTATCAGCTGCAGAACAAGCAGAACTCCACAACAGTCGTGTGGTGGCCCTTCCTGCGGTGCTGGACGAGGAGAGACGTTAGTGCCATGGAGTTTATACAGTTGGTGGCGTTAGCTAGCTTCATGGGTGTCCTGGTGGGGCTTGCCTTGTATGTAGTCATGATGAACAAGCAGCAGGGACAGCAGAAGTCCCAGCAGGAGCCAGATGAAGCAGCTCAAGTCGAACAGGTACCACCAACCTTGCAGATGTCATACATACGTTTGCACCGATGTTATTCTGCCATGATGTCCAACCTGTCCTTTCTGCATCAGTGGAGTCCAGGCCATTACCTGCTTTGAGCAGGCATCTCTTTCCCTAGGCCCAGAGCTTAGCAACAGCAGCTGTGCAAAGCAAAGGTGTGATTGGAGCTCCAGCACTCGTTGTCATGGTTGAAGAGTTCTGCCATAGTGACGTGACTGTGTGGGCAGATCTGCTTGATAGTTGCATGCTTGCTTGATGCTTGTTCCTGCAGGCACGAAGACCAGCAGCTGGTGCAGGGCGCATGAGGGACCTCAGGCAGCGCAGGCAGCGGCAGGCAGCACAACAACAGCAGCAACAAGCAGCAGCAGCGAGATCCGCCGATGCCTCGGATGCATCAGAGGAAGAGGTGCGTTGATCTACTGTGGGAGTTGCTGGCCTCAAGGTCACCCTGCAGTCATATGTGCTTGCAAGACAGACTGCCCTGATACTGAAGCTCTGAAAAACTGTGGAAGCAACGTGTTTGTTGTTACTGATGTACGAGTCATCTGTAGATGCACGCTTTGCAGCCGTCCTGCAGCCAGTACATTGTGAAGTATTGGTTGCATCTGAAAAGTTTGCCGCAGCTTGAAACCTGCTCGCAGCTTGTAGAGCCAATGGCATGCTTTGGCTTTGATGGCATCACGCTGAAGCTACAAGGCAATGGTGCCACATGTCCAATCGGATTGTTATGGCTAAAATTGCCGTTCATGTTCAAAAGCAGCTTGAGGCACATAGTTGTGCCGGTGTTTGCTGCCTGCAGGAGGATGATGGTGTGCCACTCAACCGTCGGGAGCAGCGCCGCCGCGATCGTGCAGAGCAGCGGGAAGCTGAAGCAGCAGCTCGTGATGCTCGGCAGAACAAGATTAATGCGTATGAGGAGCGGAGGAAAAAGAAGGATGAAGAGAGGGAAGCGAAGGAAAAGGCACAAGTGAGTCTAGTGATACAGTTGGGCTCAGCTGCCTTATGACAGCCAGCATCAGCAGTCACAGCCCTGATCTAACAGCTGCATGGATGGCGGGCAGCTGGTTGAGTAGCAGTAAATTGGAACTTGTAGGCAAGTTGCTGTAAGGCAGCCGGTGCTGCCGACATGTGTTACGGCAACTGCAGATGCTGTCAGCGGCCTCGTAGCAGGAATAAGTTCTCTTTGCCAACTTGCTTGCAGTGCTCAACCTTAGCAGGTACTCAGGACACTGCTATACAGCAGCTACTGATTCACGTGACTCTGTAGCACATGTTGCCAGCTGTATGCAGTGAAATTGAGCAGATAGCTATACAGTGTGGGCCTGAAGCATTGCATGCCAACTGCAGGAGGAAGAGATGCGGCGTGCAGCAGAAGACAAACAGAAGGCTGAAGACGAAGAAGCAGCCAAGTGGATGAGCCTGATCAGTGTTGAACAGACGGTGGGTCGAATCTGCTGAGGACTGCCAGCTGAGCATCTTGAATTGGCCTTCGCTGCGGACAACTGATGGCAGGACATAAAGGCAGCTACTCTCCTGATATTTGTATGTTGAGGCCTGCCGATAGGTTGGAAAGAGCATAGTGGATTGAGAGGCATACACTTGAGTCAGGATACATTATGCAATACGGTACGTGTGCAAGTTCATGCTGTGCGAGAATCAACAGCAAGAGCATGATGTGGTCTTGAGCTGACATGTTGCTGAATGACTGCAGGGCACCTTGGAAGCAGCAGCTGCTGAGGAAGATCAGGGGTTGCTGGGCCGTTTTGTTGACTACATCAAGCAGCGCAAGATGGTGCCCATTGAGGAAGCAGCAACAGAGTTTGGCCTGCGCTCAAGTGAAGTAGTTGACAGGATACAAGGCCTTGAGGCTATGGGTAGGTTGACTGGGGTCATGGATGACCGCGGAAAGTTCATATACATTAGTAAGGATGAAATGGAAGCTGTTGCTGCTTATATTCACAAGCAGGGCCGAATCAGCATAGCAGCACTGGCTGCACAGAGCAACAACCTCATCGACCTTGAGGCAAAGGCAGCTGCTAAAGTACAGGCCGCTGGTCCTGGGCCTGCTATTGACTTTGATACTATGGTTGAGAGTGAGCCTGTTGCAGTTGCATAGGGCTGGAGCACTTAGTGGTTGCAGCTGACTGTTCAAACTTGGGTAACTACAGTAGCTGTCAGGGATACCGTTGTGCTGCTGCAGTTGTGAGCAGGAAACCACAGAACCGCGTTTCTTCGTAACTGCATCGTGCCAACTACTAGCAGGCAGCTGCACACCGGAAGGCGCTGCCACGTTGCGCAGCACGCGCTCTGCTCATGCTGCATGGTCTTCAAGGTGATCCCGTACTATGCACCGTAGTAACCAAATATACTATCTGCTTTATCAACTTGGCACGGCCCGCCCAGTTCAAGGCACCAAAAGAGTAACATGAAAGGTTAGGCAGCAGCAGAACCTTACCATCCAATGACATCGTCCTCGAACATTGACAGTAGTGCTCGATTGAATTGATTGTGGTTGGAAGCTTTGTTGGCTGCTAAATAGCAGCTATCAGCTGCGATAATCGTCACATCAACTGTTGCCGTGCCAACAGTGCCAGGCACTGAGCAACAAACTCGCTCACCATGCAGTTGGTTTCACGCCATGCGACTAAGTTGGCTCCTTGTGGAACTGGCCGCACAGTAGGCAGGCCGACCCTGGGCAACGTGCCACGCCCAGGGACTTCATGGGTGCTGCGTGCACAGCAGCAGGAAACCACAGTGCAGGAGTCAATTGAAGAAGGTGTCAATGTTACAGGTACAGATCAGGGCCTGTTTACCGCATGACGAATAGAGGGCCTGGTTCCCGGTACAGTAGTAGTGCACTGAAGCTGCCGGCAGTTCAATGATATGGCAGTCTTGCAGCAACGCCCCTTGTGAAGCAACCGCTGGACGTTCATAGCCGGCGTGTCAGTGCGTTCAGCAGTGCTCACCAGGCAGTAATTATCCAAGTTTATCCATAACAACAGCTTATGCAGCTTCAATGACCCCTGTGAGTAGCTTTCGCCACCGAATCAAGTATTCCTCTTTCACCAGCTGACACTGTGCATGCTGCGGTTTGCTATATTGTGCACAGGCGAGTTCTGCAGCCTTGACAGTGCTGGCAAGCGTGTCAAGAACCGCACCATCGGTGAGATGGAGCAGGAGTTTCTTGAAGCCCTCAGCAGCTACTACTTTGGAGAGAAGCCCAGCATTACTGACGAGGAGTTTGAGCTGCTGAAGGAGGAGTTGCTTTGGAACGGCAGCAAGGTGTGTTTGTTGGAAGCACACTGCTCCTCGGTCACTGCAGTAGAGCAACATGTAGTGATCCATACAGCACTGCTAAATGGCGAGTGCAGTATCAAGCTGAAAGGGAAACACAAGCGAACACTTGCAGCAACCGCAGTAGAAGTTGCAGCACGGCAGTATAAGGGTCACACTCACAATGCACAGGCTGAAACCTGCAGCTAGTTAGTTGTATCTTCAGCAAGTATGCCCATACGTAACATCAGTTACATGTGTGCCTGCAGGTAGCCATCCTGGACCCTGATGAGCAGCGGTTCCTGGAGGCAGCTATGTCCTACTACAAGGGCAACCCAATCATGTCAGACGAAGACTATGACGCCTTGAAAGCAGAGCTCAAGAAGAAGAGCAGCGTGGTTGCAGCTCAGGGCCCCCGCTGCAGCATCCGCAGCAAGAAGATGTACAGCGATGCATACCCAGACTACCTGCGCATGACAGCACTCAACATCCCTGCAGCTCTTATAGTCCTCGGCTTTCTCTTCAGCATAGATGACATCACAGGCTTCGAGGTGACGTCATTGCTGGAGTTGCCGCCACCTGGTGGGATCATTGCATTGTGGGCCGTAGTACTCCCGGTGCTGTATCTGCTGTCTACAAGCATCACAAACTTGGTACTCAGGGACCACACCATCTTGAGAGGACCCTGCCCTAACTGTGGAACAGATAACTTCACCTACTTTGGTGATATCTTCACTGTGTCGGGCAATAAGGGTTCCAATGTGCTGGAGTGCAGCAACTGCAAGGCTGATCTGACGTACGATCTCAACAAGCGTGTCATTGTTGTGGACAGGTATGTTGTGAAATACAGGCTGCTGACATCACTCCCATCATCAATGGCTTACTGTGCAACAGATGTGTGCTTGTTGTGTTTCAAGTGGTCTGGTGGTGCCAGCACACTACCCTGCAGCGCACAGATGTGTGTTTATCAACGCCGTATGTAGCCATCGTGCGGAGTCACAGCAGCATGCACCCCACCATGATAACAGGCAGCAGGATGTTTCATTGAAGCATGCCAGGCAGTTGCATACCACTGACACACAAACTGACTTCGCTGACGTTGTGCTATGTTGTTGTGGTGCTACTGCTTTTCGGGACACAGGACTCCTGAAGAGAAGGCTCAGGAGATGGCGGCAGCTGCAGCAAAGAAGGCAGCAGCAGCAGCCAAGAAAGCAGCAGCAGCAGCAAAGAAGGCAGCTAAGGAGGCATGAGTGTAGCGGCAGCAGTAGTAGTTACTGCTGAAGTACGCAAGAGAGGAGGTGATGGCAGGTGAATGAGAGTGACAGTGTGGGAGTCAGCTGATAAAGTTTAGAGTAAGAGGGTCTGGTGTGATGTAGGAGTTTAGCATGTTTCCGCATATTGTCTCAAGCAATATGTTTTTCTGCCATTTCTTGTGGATCCCAAACGGGGTGGATGGGCATTACCAAGAACTTGCTGACGAAAGACGACACTCAGCTCCACTGTGCATTCGTGTACATGTTGGTGCCGGTGATATGTGACTTGAGTAGAATGTCGTGTAAACAGTGGCACAGAGATACGCTGGCCAGCAGCTGCAATACATTGGGCATGATCATCACTGGCTGCATGGAGCACACATTGAAGTGGGCTGCACGATGCTCATTGTTGTGCCACAAGCCGCAGTGCGACTCATGAACAAATGTAACTGAAGACTGAATCAGTATCAATACTCACCAATCAGCAGCTCATGAGTTCAAGGCCGCAGCTGCAGCTCACCCAGAGTCTGTGCCTGCTTGCTTGAAGATTTCTGCAATGCATTGCTTGCAATTCACTCATTCTGCACTGCATGGTTGCTGCAACGGACACTGACGGTTACTGCTCCGAGCAATCATTGCTCCAGGCTGGAAGAGTCAGACCGGCCGCTCGAGCCCGCGGGCTTGAAGTAAAAACAGATCTGCGCACCGATCCATGTCGAGGCGTGACACACAGGCCGATCTCCTACAGGCACACAACCATCCAACATGCATCTAGTACATGCAAGAGTACTTGGAGTTCGGTGTCTAATGATGCTTTGCCAAAGTCTGCTGGGTATGCAGGCTGGTGATGGAACTTCCATTTCTGCAATGAATGCTTCCTTTTAAACATTCTCGCTTTGATCAGCGGTCAATATGACCTCTGTCCTGTGGTCTGTTGTGTGGTGAACATGTCCGACGCAGAGTAGGGCCCACTGAGTGCAGTGCAACGACGACCAAGTCGACCTGTTGCGGGTATGTCCCGTTGCTGCGACCACGCGCTCAGCCATCTGCTGAATCTTAATTCTTTGTCAAGAGCTTGCAAAATCATCATGATGTATGATACGCCCTGGGTCGCGTCGAAGTTATCAGCCCTTCGCGACAAGGATCATCTGAACGAAAACTATGCGCAGGCTGGTGTAGCTCGCCAGTGGCGCAACGACCTCGAGCAAACGGGACCGTCATCGCCCGATACGAACATGATCTGCTCCGATGGTGTGAACTGCACTGCCAAACATTTTAGTGCTCTTTCTGATCAAACTGTGTCAGGCGAGCGACCTTCCACCAGCCTGCAGTGCGAAGGGCCTCTGGCCACACACGAGTACACTGCACTGCGCACAACCATCCACCGACCTTCGACCGACCTTTCC
>JARWLF010001390.1:0-10379 GCA_029853055.1 Scenedesmus sp. KT-U | reverse complement strand
CTGTGTATCAGCGCCGCAAAGGACCGGTGCTCGAGTGATGCTGTAGACCGCCACGCCTGATTCCCAGGTACCTTGAGCTCCTCGTTAGCATTGTTTGTTTCTTATTGCAACCCTTTATAGATACATTAAAGCATACAGCACTAGTGTACTTCGCAACGGCAGCCCCAGGTTGAACGATGAATATTGGTCACATAGGGTGCTCTAACATCACGGGCCATATTGCTGCAGTTCGAGGCGCCAATCATAACAGGAGGTGTTCCTTATATCTTTGCAGCTTGTCCTCACCCAGGTGAGAGGTGCTATTACATGTGGGTTTGAAATTGCCTTGGCACAACAAGCCTACCATAGTTCCCGCGCCATCAACGACAACGAGAGACGGTTGACTTGCAACCCTTGATGAGAACAAACCATTGGTTCACTTTACCAACCATAAAGTGCCCATGCAGGCCTTGGATGATAGCAGAAGCCTTGCCGTGCATACTGCACTGAGCAGAGTGACTGGGCCATTGCCCTGATAAGATGGCCAACAGACCTGAGCTGTCGCAGCAGCTGAAGGAAGCTTCTTCTGCATATGCGGGTGAGCGATGGCAGCAGCTGGCTTCGAGGCTGTTTCGGGTTGAGTAGCTTGGGTTGTCATATCGATGTGCAGCTCTTGTGCTGTGGCTTCTGCCACTTGGTGCGCAAACATGTGACAGCTTACAACAAAATATTGCTTGCACTGTCTTCCACTGTAATCCTTGCTCTTGCAGTGTCCTCAGCTGCTGAAATGGAGCCAGTGCCAGACGAAATGCTCGTGGACCACCTTGCGCTGGCCAATGCCCAGCTGCGAGAGGTTCTAGAAGCAGCAGGCGCTGATGCTGCTCTCACACTGCAGCCATCACAGGACATACCATACAGCGTGCAGCAGCAGCACACTACTGGCATACAGCCTAGCACGAAAGACGAGCTTGTGACAGTGTTGGCTGAGGAGAACTACCAGTTGCGGCAGCTTTTACAGCAAGTGCAGCTGCAGCAACAGTTGCACTATCGACAACAACAGCATGAAGCAGCAGCTGCAGCAGACCTCTTGGAGTTTGACAGATTCGATGACAGGAGTCCCCTGGCAGCAGTAGCAACTGGAGTAGGCAGCAGCCCTGTGACAGCCGGATCTGTGGTAGCCCCACTGCATGGGCAGGCTCCCCTCACCCCTCGGTCACCTGCTGTACTTGCAGCGGGGATCTTGGTCCCTCCAAGTGCATCTGCTGTACAGTTGGCAGAAGCAGAGGCAGCAGCTCAGCTCATGACACAGGCTGTGATACAGGCAGAAGCTGCAGCTCATGACAGCTTGACATGGCAGGCCGCAGGTGTTGATGTAAGTGAGCAGCAGCATTCAGAAAGCTGCATTACACAGGCTTCAGTGCCACAGCACACTGATGATAAACAACAGCATTTGGGTAGTGAGGCTGCAGAAGCTCCTGCAGCACAGCCCTCCTGGCAAACAGAGCGTCTGCTACCATCCACATGCAGTCCAACAGCAGACAAGCCAGATGAGCAGGTTGCCACCAGTGGTTTGGGCTTGCTGAACTTGCCTAGACTTGCACTGCCTAGTAGGGTCTTATCCAATTCCTGCGGTGGGCGCAGTGAGGCAAGCACTGGAGCAGCAGAGTCCCAGCTGTCTGACACTGGAGTGCACACTGGGGCCGCAGCTGGTGATGTGTGCAGTGCTGCCGTTGGAGGCAGTGTACATAGTATCCGTGATATCGCGCATGCCACACAATGCTTGGGACAACAGCAGCAGCAGGTCAGCAGCAACCACGTCAGCACACAGGTTGACCCTCTGCAGCCTGAGTATCACCAGAATTGCTTTCAGCGGCAACTACTGGCCAAGCGCCCAGGTGCTGCAGCAGCAGCACAAGCAGGACAGGCAGCTGCTGCTTTTGCAGGACTTGCTGCTGGGAACAATTGTGTGCACCAGCAGCTTCTACAGCAGCAGGAACAGCAGCAGCAGCTTGATGGTACATTGCCTGGGTTGCCAAAACTTCGTGTACACAGGCCATCAGATGTTGCGACTGACAGTGAAATAGCTGGTGACACTAATGCAGTCAGCTGTTATAGTTCTGAATGCCACAGTAGTGCAAGCAGCAGCCCTTGCAGTGACAGTGGATTTTTCCGCGAAGCTCTTGATGAGGAAAGCAGTGCAGTGCATACTTCTGATCTAGTGACTGCACTCAGAACACATGGTAATGGGCTGCAGGGCCGTGACAGAGGCAGTGAGGTCTTCACTACTAGTAGCCGCATGAGCAGTGACCTGTTTGGTGCACGTATCAGCATGGATGGTGGCTCGGTGGGTATGCTGCCCAGGGTCTCTATCACAGGGGGCACCGGCAGCAGAGACAGACTCTCAGAACTGGCAGGATGGTACGGTGCAGCAGACACCTTTGACGATGTGTATGAAGGTGCAGTCTCACACACAAACACCTTGAACTCGGGCATGAATTCCTCTGAGTGGCTGGGTGTCAGCTATCAGCAGTCTTGGCGCCGTAGTTCAGAGGGTGCCCTGCAGCAGCCCGGGGACAGTTTTGACTTGCCCTGCAGCGCTGCTGAAGCAGCCACAACAGCAGCAGGCATGGATGCTAGCGATAGCATAGATCAGCAGTGGCCTACATTGCCAAAGCTGCAGCTTCATACCCGCAGGCAACAGCGACAAATATCAAGCAGCCATCAAAGCAGCAGGGATCAGCAGCAGCAAGCGTCAGACTCCTTTGATCCCAGTAGTAGTCTCGTTCCAGCACCAGATATACCTGATAGCTATTTCTTTGAGAGTTCTGTATCATCACTGTATGACAGCTTTAGGGGTGCGCAGGCAGGCCAGAAGGCTGCAGTGGCAACACAGAGTTCTGTCACTGCTGCAGCAACCTCTGCAGTGTTGGACACAGATGCGTCAAGCAGACATGTGTCTGATACCACTGTGTTGGGTATAGGAAGCCGTGGGGTGCAGAGCAGAGAGGCGCCTGAGCATACTCCCTGTGTAGAAACAGCAGCAGTTCCCAGTGGTGCTGCTGCTGCGGGTCCAGGCTCACAACGGCATGACTCAGAGCAGCAGCACCAGCAGAGCCAATTGGCACTGCCTGATCTCTCATTGTTGGACCTCAGTGTCGCTGCTCGCTCACAGCAGCCAACACCAGCTATTGGTAGGACAGGAACAGTATCACAGTATGAGCATATGGCAGACAGTCATAACACACAGCAGCTGGGACCCAGTCAAGAAGGCCAGCAGCAATGGGTTGGTGGCTATACACCCGAGTTTGCAGCAGCAGCCTCGGCAGCTCTGAACGCAGTACCTGGTGAGCTTGAGGGCATGATCAGTAGCCAGCAGCTGAGGCAGCTGTTGATGGACCTGGCCATGGCACAGCATAGACCAAGCACAGCAGCATCCACGCTTTCACCAACAGCAACAGATGCGGGATCATCATGCACTCCAAGCACAGCAAGAAGCAACCTGCTCTCAGCGAGGTCGCAGCTTATGTTCGAAACAGTATTGGAGTCAGCTGGAGCAGCCGACCAGAGGCCAGCAGTGGGTCAAACGCTGCAGACAGCACACTCAGGAGGAGTGCCTCCCAGGTCGCCGTCAAAGCTCATGCCAAAGCAGCAGGAGGAACAGCAACCAGAACAGCAGGGGCAGCGTGATGGGCAGGATATGTTCGCAGCTTCAGCTTCTTCGCTGCAGCGTGCCTGGAGCTCTGGTAGTATCAGCGCTCAGTTGCCGCCAAAGAGTGGGATGAGGGCAGGCAGCAGCAGTGTGGTTGGTATTGCTGTGAGTCAGCAGCAGCAGGAGAGCAGTCCCTTCAAACATGCTGGAGCTGGTCATGCTGGTGATGGGACACATGTGCCTGCTCCTGCGGTGCCTGTACCTGTGAGGCAGGGCTCAGCAGGTGGTGCTTACAGCACACTCAGAGTGGTGACAACACTTAGAGCAGCTCCATCCACAGGGTCAAACTCAGACCCCGACAACAGCTCCACCAACACGACACCAGTACACCCACACAGCAGACACACTCGCAACAACAGCAGCAGCAGTATACAGTACCGGCCTGGCAGTTACCTGGCTAGCATCACCGTGCCACCATCACCAGGGAACAGTGGTGTGCGGTACATGCCAGCTTCCCCTCGAGTCGTAGGGTTTGACTGTCCAGCTACCCCTCAGTCTGCTTTGCGGTCTCCTTCCTGGCGCAGTGATCACAGTACAGTGGGTGATTCAGGCGTTGCTGGTGGTAGCAGTACTGCTGCTGGGCCTGCAGGAGTCAATCATGTCAGTCACTTGAGCTTCGGTGGCGCTGGAGGATTGGGCGGTAGCAGCACGTGCAGCACACCCAGACGGCAGCCAGCAAGCCCTGGCTTACTGCATCAGGCGCTTACAAGGCAGGGTGCCAGTGGTAGCAACTGCAGCACGCCCTCAAGTGCCAGGCGGGCGGGGTCTGTACCCTGCATACAGCACTGTGGGTCAGGGGCAGTAGCAGGAGCTCCACCAACTGCTTTGGGACCTCCTTCTGCTATTGCCTGTGCAGGCCGAGGCAGTGACAAGCAACACATTGCAGGCAGCACCAGCAGTGTACACAGCACAGGACCTTTGGGGATACCAAGTCCGCCTGCTGGTGGGATGGGTGTGGCACATCACAGGGCTCGTAGCTGCAGCAGTGCCACGCTGCTGAAGATGCTCACTGGTGGACCCTTGCAGCAGACAGCGCTGCACAACACAAGCCACATCCATCCTTACATCCAGCAGCCTCAGCCACTACCTCTTCAGCAGCAACAGCAACAGAGTCAGCTGGGATCACGGTCTTTGCATAGGGCACAATCTGATACATCAGCCTACAGAAGCAGTGTACAGCCTGCTGCTGTTGATGGTGCAGAAGTTGTCTATGGCAGTGCAGTGGAGGATGCAGTCGACAGTGAGCTCAGGGTGGTGAAACCTATTGCCGAGACACATATTGAAGGACATCAGCAGCAGGAGGTAGTTGATGTTTATGCAACTGCTGGGACCCATCACCACGCAGCTACTGCCAGCTCAAAACCAGCAGTTGCAGCCAAAACAGCAGTACTGGACAAATTGTGCAGGCCAGCGTCGCCCTTAGCAAGGTCACTGTCCCGCTCACAGTCACCAAGCCCAAAAGCAGGCAGCAGCAGCGGAGGCAGTTGTAGTATTCAGGCAGCTGCAGTTGGACGGGCTGCTTCTCCAGCCAAAGGGTTGCAGGACGGGCATCCAGTCAAGCTCAGCAGGTTTGGGTTGATGGCAGCAGCTGAAGCCCATGCTGCACCGCCTTCAACAACAGTACAGGCAACAGCATCAGTGGGCCTCGCTGAGAAGGGTCATGACTGCCAGGTGCAGGCAGCTGCACCTGCAGATGCTGATGGCACCAAGCAGCCAAGTGTTGTTGCGTCAGGGTCTGTGCTGGCGAGTATCAGGACGGAGGATCTATCCAATGCATCTTCAGTCGCATCACCTGACACACCTGCTCTTGGGGACCCAGACCATGCTGAAGCTACATGCCCTACAGCTGTCCATGCAACCAGCAGCTTTGGTGCTGCCCCATCAGCAAGGGAGTCATCAGCCTGTGCAGCAAACAACAGCTGTGACAGATTGGGTCTTGCTGAGGCAGCACCAGGCTCTATTGCGGGTGATAATAGGCCGAAGCGTGCAGATTCTGGCAGTCAGGTCCACAGTAGTGCTGACGGGCTTGCAGTAGAATCAGTGACTGTCAAAGGCGCTGTTGATCACTCGGACAGCACAGCAGTGGGATCAGAGCCACCAACACCAGTCCAGCAGCAGCCCCACCAGAAGCAAATTGCTGCTAGTGGGGCTTCTGAACATACACTGCATGTAGCTGTGAGTAGTGGCACTACAGCACCTCTTGTTGTACCTGTCGCTGATGCTGCTGCGTCGGCCTTGCTGAGCAAGCTGTGCTCTGGTAAACACCATGAGGTGATAGTGGCAAGCGGCCGAAGGGAGGCACAGGCACTACCACTCTTGTCCAGACACAGGTACTGCTGATAACTGTTGCCTTTGTGCTGTACTCCGGTTGATATATTTATCTGGCTGACAGCTGTAGCTTGTATCTTGGATCTGGGCTGACGGTTCTCGTCAAGGTTTGCCAGCTCTGTCGACAACTCTCAGTGACAGATATGCAGCTGTGTCTGGTGTCTTTGTCGTGGTATCAGTCAGTGAGCTGGTTACCTTGTTGCCTTACTGGGGTGATGGAGTGCAGCTACCCTTTCAACTGATCTGTGCTTGTTTCGCCTTGCAGTAACGCCGCCAGCGTCATCAGAGAGCTCAAACTCAGCAAGGCATCTAGCAGTATGAGTTCCTGCAACGGGAAGGCAGTGCCAGCTCACTCACCAGCAGTCATACCACGTACTGGTATAGACAGCCCGGTGACGCCATTTGGCATAGCTAGGACCTACAGCAGTCCTTACGTCACTAGCCCGCTAGCACAGGCCCCCACTGCAGCTGAGGAACGCTCTCCCTCTGCTGCCAGCAACTGTGATGCTTCTGGTAGTTCAGACATCAGTGGCAGGCAACAAGCAGACATGTCAAGCAGCTGGACCGCCCAGGTGTTGATTGAGCCAGTGCCACAGCAGTTTGTCAGGTCATCTACCTCGGACACATGCTGCGACAGAGATCAGCAACAGCTGGAGTCTTTCAACCACAGAGACGTTGAGTGCGTTACACCTGGATTTGTGAAGAGCAGGGTAAGGAGCTGGAGTCAGTCTGGTGAGCGATCAGACAGCTGTGCTCAGTTTCCAAGGACGAGGACAACAGCAGCTGCTGCAAGCTGTCCAGATGTGGTCCGCATGCCAGATGCCCGAGCTGAGACCTGGTGCAGCAAGAGGCTGAGATCCAATGCAGCAGCTATGATACGCAGTGTCCAGCGTCCTTTCATGCCACAAGCCGCAAGAAGCAGCACTGCAGGGATGCTGAAACGTGCAACCAAGTCGCACAGCAAGCACAAGTCAGCAGCAGCCGCATCACTGTCAATGTCAGCACCATCAGCGGCAGCAACAAGCAGTGTGTCCTGCAGTAATCCATTTGTGGTCCCTGCTCCAGCATCTGTTTCCCTGCCCAGGACAACAGCTGATGGATGGGTTGTTTTTGCAGCTGGCGCAGAAGTATCAGCTGACACTGCAGCAGATGCCGGCTCACTTGCAGCACATGCAGCTGTGCAGCAGGGTGACTGCACTCCCACTTGTTGCTCTGATCAGGCAACGTTGCCAGATATGCCGGGTGTCACTTCGCCTATAACAGCAAGTGTTGATAGTCAGGACACACGAGCAGCCATGAGTTGCCCTTCAGCGAGCAGTGCAGCTTATTTTGACTGTGACCTGGGAGCCCGCGGCCAGGACTCTGTGCGGCCTCTCAGTGTAGTGGCTGAGAGCGTACTTGAGACTTCGATAGTTGTGTCGTCATCAGATGAGTGTTGTGTTTGCCAGGAGCTGCACAGTGCTGAGCCTCTTGCTGCTTTGGTTGAGTTAACAGAGAGCTGTGCACACAGCGCAACACAGCAGAGTGCGACAAGGGCGGCTAATATGATGCCAGAAGGTTCGACAGCTTCTGCAGCATGTTCCAGTGCAGCTGCAGAGGTGCAGGCCGCACAGCAGCAGCAGCTAGTCAGCTCAAGTAGCAGTCCAATGGGCCCTACAGCACACGATGCTGAATCAGCAGCGGCAGCATCTGCAGCTGCATATACTTCTGTGGAACCAAAGGACACCATGCTGCAGCAGCGTCACCTGCTGCAGCATGTGCAGCGACAAGACCATGTGTCTGAATGGGTAGAGCAGCAACGGCAGCAGCATTCGGACCAACAACAACAGCACTCCAGTGTGTTGAGTGACAGTGAGGCAGATGCCCTGTCCCATAGAGTTGCTGATCAGCAGCAGCACAGATTCATTACAGATCCTCCTGCGCATGCACAACCCACTGCGAATTTAGATGGATCTGCTGGAGAGTCTGGTGAGCCTAACCTTTCAACAACTGGGCCAGAAGGCACCCCTCTTGTGGCAACCAGCTCTGTGCCAGTGGCTGCTGGTGCGGTCACTGATGTTGATGGTCAGATCGAAGCTGCAGATGTTGCTGAGGTGTGTGGTAGTGTAAACAGTGACAGCAACCTGAGTTGGGCAGCTTGGAGCACCACCAGCACCGTCAACAGATGTCCCAAGCTTGACTGGTGGGGCAGAGGTCAGGGAAGTCCAGGTGGTGTGGGCTTCTTCTCACAGAGACACGCGCGCAAGCACATGGCCAGTGGCACCAGTCAGCCGCAACAGCAGCATGTTGGCGTTCGGAGTGCTAGCAGGGGTTTTCTGCAGAAGTTGCAGCTGGGGCTAGGCATCTTAAGGCAGTGAGTAGGAGGCAACAGGTCTTGATTTGCTGGTGTTGTGTCATGCAGTCGAGGAGTATGTAGGTCATAAGCAACAATGTGTGCTTCAAAGGCTGCAATCATTTGTCACCCTTAAGTCAGAAAGAGCAGATATGGGTAAAGGATGTATGACAAGGGGATGTGTCTGTGATCCAAGCTTGCCACGCAGTGGTGGTGTGCTACCTTGGTAGTCACCTTGTACACACAGTGTCCTTTCTCTGTGGAGCAGGCAGACAAGCAGCATCCTGTGTCTGCTGATATACTAAACTGCTGTGGTCCTTGCCATGTGAATAAGGCAGCATGCAAACAGCTAGCCTGGCGATTATATATACCGCCAAACCAAGCTTGTGGCAATGTTCTGCACTGACCTTGGACTGTTTGTTGCTGAAGACCGCCAAGGCTGTTGCTGGTTAGAAGAATCATTTGGTTGATTAGAAGCATTGCTGCTGTATCGTCTGCATAGCTGTGCATTGTTCGAGGTCACTTGCGTCTCCAAGCATAACCGATGATAATATGTTGTCGAAGCTTGGCAGTTCTTGTACCTCAGTTAGTGCATTGTGTTGCACCTTGCAGGTAGCTCGAAACAATATTGTTGTTGTCATGAAGTCGATGTGTGTACTGGGCTTATGCTTTGATGCAGTTTGTCAGTGTTTTCAACACTCAACTTAGGAATCACTTCATGTGAGCTTGGGATAGCCAAGTGGCTAAGCAACAAGTATGATTTGCCATCTGCTACCTGTCAACCAGACAGGGTCCAGATAGTGTAGCGTTGATGAAGTGCATATCGCTGCGTGGGCGATCTTACGGCTGGTCATTGTTGTTATCATAAGCAGCTCCTGCATGCATCTCCATGGGGTGTTTACAAAGGTACATCTGATGTTGTTTGAGGGCAGATATCGTTGCTGTTTGACTACTGGTGACGTGATGGTATTCTAGCGTGATCCCAGGAGATGTATTATGGGTTGTTTTTACGTTGACTTATGGAGTTAGGGGTTGTGATGTCTGCGGGAGGCTCTTGATGTAGGGCTGCGGTTTGTCAACCTCATTTTCTCAGTGGGTTGATGAAGTTGCTATTCTTTGTTGCAGCTGTGCTTTCCAACAAGGCCTCTACATGCTACAAGCCCCTCTCAAAGTGCACTGAGTGCAGGATGTTGCTGTGCAGCAGAGCAGAATGCCGTAGGTCAGCCATGAGTGTGGGACCCTGCTCATACTAGCTGCTAATGACTGAGAGGTGTGGGATGTGTAGATGCAGGTCAGCATCATCCCATCCTGCAGTGCAAGTTGGTCAGCACCAGCAGAACAGTGATGTTGTGGTATGTGGTGTTGTGGGAGTGCTGTATGAGAGTGTTGGCTCATTTTGGACAGCCGTAAAGTCAGTTGTGAGGTGTATTATGTAGCTTTCGCTTCCCAAAGTCCAGAAACATGCAGCAAAGGTCTCAAGTGTGTGCGTGTGTTGCGATGCTCATGTAAACCTGCACCATAGTGCTGTGGGTGCAGCCATCGTTGAATGCAACATGATTATGCAAGAATAAGTCAGCAGCGATGTCTATGTTACAACAAATACTACAGGTGTTGCCCATGGCATTGTATTACATGACTTGCTAATCCTATCCCAGCTCGGCATTCTTTGCACTGCTGCATGATTACCAGTGATGCAGGACATGGTCTGACCTGCAGAGCTGTTATGCTGCATCGGGGCACCTTTTACTGTCCATGACTGCTGCAGATGTAGCAGGGACGCAGCAATAGTCTATACTGTAGTTGGTTTTGCTGTCCTTGATGGCACAAGTTTTGTTTGATGTTTTGTGTTGATCGCTACATGTGTTGTATCGCACACCTGGCCCGTGCACAGCTGGTGTAGTATCACCAAGGCACTTGCTGCACTTGAGGAGATCATCGTTAAGTCACAACTCATTGGGATGTTGCTGATTGTGGCTGATACTGTTGCACTGCAGTGTTGTATCATAGTTTGTTTTGTTGCAAGTCAGGCAA
>JARWLF010001389.1:0-10384 GCA_029853055.1 Scenedesmus sp. KT-U | reverse complement strand
AGCTGAGTCTGGTGTTGCTGGATGAGGTCCACCTGCTGAATGAGGCAGGAAGAGGCAGCTCACTTGAAGCAGGCTGTGTGTGTCGGATCAAGGCAGTGGCAGCTGTACCTGAAATGACCAAGGTGTGTAGCAGACACATATCAGCAACTCTGCAGGCTGTGCTGTTAGGGCAAAGGCCAGGCACAACACTGCTTTGCCATCATTGCTGCCACAGCCGCTGTAGTAATGCCACCACGGTGCAAGAAGCAGGAGGTTATGGATGACCAAACCTCCTGTTGGGATATGAGGCAGCTCACATACTCTCTGTGTAATGTTGCTTGTCCCTCCTCCTAGGCTGCTATTGGGTCTGTGCGCTTTGTTGCCGTCTCAGCAACAATCCCCAACATACAGGATCTAGCAGCTTGGCTCAGCGTACCACCTACTGGCATCAGACAATATGGGGACGAGCTGAGGCCTTGCAAGCTGACAACACATGTCAAGGGGTACAACCCAGCCAAAAATGACTTTCTCTTTGAGCGGAGACTGAACGAGTATGTCGCTGGCATCACTGCAAGCTACAGCAATGGACGTCCAGCCCTGGTCTTCTGCAAGTAGGTTCTAATCCAGGGTTGGAAATCTGATTGCTGACCACATAGCAGCACAGCTGCAGACATGGCAGCCTTCATGCATAGATGCTCACCACTTGTGGCATACAGTACTGTATGACCTTGCATATGCTGCACATCATGTCCATCATGCCTGGGAGCTTTGGAAAAGTGGACAGTTTTTGGGTTATTTCCATGCATCCTTGCAGTCATATATGTGACCTACCAAGTATGACAATCCGCTTGGGATGCAAAGCAGAATGACTCACTTCTCCCCAGCTGTTCTGAGTATACTCTACTATGTTGCTTGTCCAAAGCTCACGCAAAGGTACAACAGACACTGCAGCCATCATTGCCAAGGAGGCCACCACACACTGCAACTCACCTACTGGAAGCTTGTTGGTCAGAGGCACGCAACAACTGGAGCGCCTGCAGGCGGCAGCAGCCAAGGCTAAAGCTAAGGGCTTGGGTGCTGTTCTAGTTGCTGGCGTGGGGTTTCACAATGCTGCCATGGAGCCAGAAGACAGAGACCTGGTGGAGGGTCTGTTCAAGTCAACTGATCTGCAGGTGAACAATTCTTACCTCCCTGTATAACACCAGCTGTAACCACAGACTGTATAGCCGCTTGTAAAGCTAGCCATGGGGAGAAGTGTGTTGGGACCAACCACTGCTGTAGTGAGCGATGCTTCTCAGCAGCAGTGTGTACGGCTGGTTGCTCACAGTGGGGACCCTGCATTGTGTTCCTTTATGACAGGTTCTGTGCACGACATCAACTTTAGCCATGGGTGTCAACCTGCCAGCCCATCTGGTAGTCATAAAGGGCACTAAACGTTATGTTGGAGAGTCTGAGACAGCTCACAGAGAAGCAGCTGGGTACAAAGAGTACACGCAGACAGAGGTAAGACATGTAGCACTGCCATGTGATGGGTATGAAACAGCAAATTTGCCATGTCAGCGCACTTTGACCTGTGATGCCAGTATGCCTGGCCTGTAGCTGGTGGTCCAACCAACTCGCAAGTCATGTTGGTCACATGTGCAGGTGTTGCAGATGGTGGGTCGTGCTGGTCGTCCACAGTTTGATGATGAGGGTGTAGCTGTCATTATGACCAGTAAGGACAGCACGTACAGGTATCAGAAGATGATGGCAGGCCAGGTACGCTCAGGGCAACTCTACATCAGATGGATGAGGCACAATGTGCAAATGCTAGTGGTGATAGGCAAGCCAAGCTTGGATTGTGCTGGCCTACTTGCTTGCTGATTATTGGGTGGCCTGCCTGTTGTCAACAGCGGATGTGTCGTTGGTGGTTGCTGCAGGCAGTGGAAAGCTGTTTGATGGCCAATCTAGCAGAACATCTGAATGCTGAACTGGTGCTGGGCACCATTCAAGACGTAGCAGGGGCCATTCAGTGGTTCAAATCCAGCTTTCTATACAGGCGTGTGCGCAGCAACCCACAGCACTATGGGTGAGTACATCTGCAACGATCTTGATGCAATTTCATGTAGCCCAGACCACAACTAGGCACTGAGGTCTCAAACCCTCTGCAGGAGCTCTCGTGCCAACATCGTTCTCATGCATACACTCTTCACTCAGCAACCATGCTATGGCTGACATGCACAGCAAATGATCTGTCAACCTGCCTTGACCTGTAGCTACATATGCTGGCTTGTGTGTCTTGCAGGCTCAGCAATAAGCTAAACCCAGGCATGAGTGAGGCAGAGGTGGACAGCGTGATCAAGAACCAGCTGATCATGCAGCCTGTGTCACAGCTACTGGATTATGGCTTAGCTACCACAGGTGAGCCTCAGGCGGAGATTGGTCTCAGCATCATAGTATTTCATTCTAGATGCAATCTCACTGCTGGTGTCATTGCTCAATACACAGCAGGTAACAGCATCTCCTGGAGGGGAGAGTGAAGCAACCTGTCTTCAGTGCCGGTCCTGTAGGTTGTGTAGAACAGATCATACCTCCTTCATCACCTGTCAACAGGGTGCTGCACTTGCCTTTGACATCTGACAGATGAAGACAGCTACACGCTGACCTCCACCAAGGCTGGCAAGCTGATGGCAAATCACTTCTTGAAGCTGCAGACCATGGCTGCCATTGTCAAACTCGGCGAGCGGCCGAATATGCCAAGCCTATTGAGGATGATCTGTGGTGCAGAAGAGTTCAAGAATACCTCTCTGCGAAGGTGCTGCTTATTGGTTACTACTGCTGCATGCCTGCAGGGCCTTCTGGCCCAACCACCATAAGCATGTACTTGCCATATGTACTCTGAGAAGTAGCCATCACAGATCAAAGCACATCAGGTGATGAAACTACAGCTTTGCCTAGATGCCTCATATCATTGGACCTTTCTCTGCTAATACTCACGGATCATGCATGTGTGCAGGTGTGAGAAGAAATTGCTCAACGAGCTGAACCACTCTAGTGACCCCCAACAGCTGCGATATCATGTGATGGCCACCCAAGAGAATGGTGGCACAACAGGAAAGGTCAAAGAGCGACTGTCATCGCCTCAAGAGAAGCTGTTTGTCCTGGTGAGGGCTCGACATTATGTTTACAGCAGGCCTAGGCTGCTATGTGAGTAAACCAAGCACTAGACTAGATAGGAGCAAGGGCAGAGTTCACAGGAACATGAACAGCACGTACGCGACTGTTGTTGTTCATATGCTTGGGCAGCACTTGTTGTTCACAAGGCATGCCTATGCGTCAAGCAAAAGCCCTACCCTTCCAGTCTCCTGATATCCAGTGCTGGCCCCAAACTCAAAGCAAAGTACACATGCTGACAGGCGATTGTGTTGTGTGCAGCTGAATGACGGCCTTGCTGACAAGCCAAGTGAAAGCCTTGACTACAGCTTGAAACAGGAGCAGGAGAGGTTGCTGTTGGTGGGGCAGCGGGTGGCCAAGTGCATGGCAAGGTAGGCAGCTTATGGCATACAATGTCGTGGCAGCCTCCAGCTTATTGAAAGTGCCAGCATAGATGGCATGAGGCCCAACAACAAGCACACAAGACTGTATTACAATACATAACAATACAATATATCGTATTGTGTTGTGTTGTATCGTATTGTATTGATCTCAACTCACTCACTTTACTTTGTTCGGGCAGTTCAACTGACTTGAGATGGAATGCGCCATACAAGCAACACCTCTCAAGATGCTTTCTGCGTATCAAATATATGCATGCCCTCGATGTGTACCCATGTAGCTATAAGTACCATGTTGGCAATCCCTACTAATTCAGTGCATAGACATGTTGGAGATTACCATATGATATGAAACTGACCCTCTGAAGTATGATGTGTAGGTACTATGTGGAGCGTAACAGCTTCAGTGCTGCTGGAAGATCATTACTGCTGGCCCGGTCCTTGAGGGCAAAGCTGTGGGATGATAGCCAGGTTGAAGTACGGCAACTTCATGGTGTCGGGAAGCTACTGGCAGGTCGCCTGTCCGCCGCTGGCTTGGGAAGCTTCCAGGCACTCATGGCGTGTAACAATGCACACCAGATTGAAGTTGCTGCACAGAAGTGAGTGCTGGTTAGCTGCATGCCTTCCCTGAGGATAAAGACTGAAGATTGTTTCTACTGTACCGTTGAAGCCTGTGGCAGCATCTGCTGCTACGTGATCTCTATATGCGCTTAGCAGTCTACATGTCACCAGAGCACAGCTGCAGATTAGTAGTATGCATGTGAGTATCACAGGCAACAGAGTTTCATCTGCCTCTGTGCAGACCTTACCCCTGGGGTTCTGAGCTGCTGGCCACCCTGCGATCGATCCTCCCACCACCCATCAGCATGCAGATGCAGGTACTGGAGAGGTTGGCCAGCGGAGCAGTCATGTGCCAGTTGACACTTACACGTGGACAAGGTCCCTGTCAGGTAGTGCCTAATGGCAATGATCCCCAATTAGCTAGTTGCACCAGGACAGGCCGCATCAGCACACCACCATCTACAGACCCTGCGCAGACTGGTACCAACAATGGCACAGACACTGTTGCTTGCACACAGACCCTGTGTAAGCTACTGTGTGGATGTAGCAATACAGATCAGCTGCTGCTGTACAGAAATCTGGTGCTGGAGACCTTTGAGTCTCCTTTGCAGGTGAGACCGGTGTCACATGGTATGCTTAGTCCCGACCAGTGGCAGCTGCAGTACTTGTTTAAGTGGCTGCACATTTCTTGCCATTGGTACACGGGGTAGCTTGGTTTATGTGATGCCTGACCTGCAGGGCCTCACCACTGTGCGCGGCAGACATGTATGCTCAACCAGGCAGACTCTCCTCACTGAGCACTGTTCATTTGCATGCAGCTGTCTTTCCGTGTTGATCCTCCCGCCAATGCCTCAGAGCCAATCAACGTGTCTGCCAGACTTGTGCTGGAGCGTTTCATAGGTCTGGACAAGAAAACAAGCCTGACTATTCCTCCACAAAGTGGTCATGCTGCTGCAACACAGCCTGCGGCAGCCCGCACAGACCAACCAGCAGCAAGCAGTGGAGGCATCACCCCTTTTGACAATCAGGCGGCACAGAGGACCGTCACAGGCATAATGAGCAGAAAGAACTCAGCCAAGCGGACCCTTGCCAAGGAGGCTTCTGTTTGCAGAGATGACAGCAACTACCTAATGGCAGCAGCCGCAGCAGCAGTAGTAGGCGCTGGCGCAGCCAAACGGCAGCGCAGAGAGACAAATTGTGACCCAGCAACTCAATCTGAGCCTCTGCTGCAAGCACAGCATTTGCGTCAGGTGAAAGGTAGACAGCCAGTACTCAAGGATGTCAGCAACAGCTACGCATGGAACGACTCCGCAACCCAGCAGGGTGTTTCACATGCTTTGCAACCTGATGGCTATGCCCCTACCTCGAGCGCCTGGTTGACATCACACATACCTCCCTATCAGCCCAAAACAGCTATTGCGGCAAGGTACAATAGCATCAGGAGTCAACTTGCTGGCAGTACAGGGTCTTTGAAACAGCAGGCGGCAGGCAACAGAAGGAACTACACTGTGGATACGTCAGAGGCCACGGGTGAAGATGGTGCAGCAGCATTAGACTCCGGTGGGCTGCAAGTGACTCCTGAACACCAGCAGCACATGCAGCACGGGTCAGGTCAGCACCAGAGAGGAGAACAGAACATAGTGCTGATTAGAAAAACAAGCCAGGCCACGTCCCGATCATCATCTGTAGATGCGCATGATCCTGCTGTGCAGGGCGCATGTACAACTCAGGGTTCTCCAGAGCAGTTGCATGTAGCTGGAACAGAATCAATGTATCCAGGTAGTGACACTGTGGGAGCTTTGGGCATTGCAGCAATGTTTGACATGCTGGCAGATGACAGTGACTTCTGCCCTCAAGTACATGAAAAGCCACATCAGAGATTGCAGCAGGGCACAACAGAGCAGGCAGCACTCGTGAAAATGCGCCAGCAGCAGTCCTTGTCGCAGCAGCAACCCTGCAGACAAACCGCTAGCATCTTGCAAGACCATGAATGCACTGCCCCACGCACAACTGCAGCTGTTGTGCTGTCAGCTCCCAACATCAGTACGGCAAGTGCTTACACCGCTGCTGGCTGTGCAAGTGCAGCAATGGCTCCAGGCGCAGGTGCAGCAGATGGTGCAGCTGTATTGCAAAGCAGCAGAAATACAGCTGCTAGGAAGTTGGACACAGAGCACAGTGTCCACTTATCTACAGCAACAGCAGCAGACAGCAGCAACAATCTCCTCAGCTGGCAACGCTCTGGCATCAGTTCCAAACCTGTAGGTCTTGGCGCTGTTTCAGCATCATCACAGCAAAACAGCTGCTACAGTGGCAATACATCCTTTGCAGACAGATCCAAAGCTACTTTGCTACCAACCGGCCTTGCTAAGCCCATCTCAGCACCTGGGCCGCAACTGCCACCACCAGTGCTAATGGTGGAACAGCATCAGCAAAAGCTTAGCCGATGGGGTCACCAAGCAGTGGGCTCCAGGAGTGCTGGGCTCTCTGCAGCCACAACAATGCGTAAGGATGCAGCTGCTGCAGGGATGGCAGAGCAAAGCTTGACCGTTGGTGTGGATAGTATGACTACACCTCCCAGGCAGATAGTTCGCAGCAGCCTACCAGGCAGCTTGTTAGACCCTGACAGCGTATCAAATGCACACCGCGGCAACAGAACCAGTGATGTGCAACAGCACAGTGACAATGTAGCAAAGGAAATGCAGCTTGGCTGCTATTTGGCAGGTGATGACAGCCCTCAGCAGGTTGGAACAGCTGCAGCTCTGGATCAGTTTGCCTTTGTGCCAGGTAGGAAAGCCTGAACACACAATGCAGGACAGACTGCTTTGTCTTTACAGGACTTGCCAAGCAGTGCTCCTCACCGGATCCCAGTAGGTCATACAGCCCGTGCTGCCTTCCCTCTTAGCCCGCAGGATGCACAGTATCTGGGGCCTGGGCACATGCTTTTCCCTGACTGAATGTACTGCTCGCAGATTCCCAGAAGGTGTCACTACCACAAACCTATAGACCTTCCCAGAACTCCGCCATGTTTCAGCGCAGTGCAAGTGCCACAAATCAAAGCACTACTCACAGAGCTCTAGCCCAGGCCAAGCTGGGCGGCAGGCACTTGAGCAGCAGTAAGTCAAAGAGCAGTCTGGCTGTGTGTCAGCATGGTGGCTGTTCAGCAGACAGCAGGTCTTCTAATAGCACAAGGACTGTGCTTAGCCGTCAGCTATATGAGACAGCACCACGTCGAGCAGCTGCTATGCAGCGGCCACCAGCCCCTCTAGTGCAATGGCAGGGGTTTGTTGATAACGTCCAGCAGCAGGACAGGCTGCAAGCAGTCAATCAGGCGAGGGGTACATGGAGGTCGCCAGCAAGCATGTATGGCAATGACATGCTGACCAGAAGGCACAGTTTGATGAGAGGTCACTCAGCTTCAGAGTACAGAGCATCCCACGCACAGGACCTTACTCGTCAAGTTGCCAGCGGCATCTCAGAGACTCATCACAGGAGCCTGAATTCCATTGGGGTCTCTGATCCATCAACTGCAAGTGAAGTGGTGTACCACACACAATATGACATCCGGACTGGGCCGGACACAGATCGTGCAGGTGCGAAAATGCAGCAGATACATCCAGTTGATAAGGGATCTGCACATCATCTTGCAGCCGTGAACAGCCTGGTGAATGGACGCGTTGAACAGCTGCCCGTTCATCCCATCAGTGGCACCACCACCGTGCCAGCCGGCGACCGTATCTGTGCTACGAGCGTTGCTGCAGAGGCTCATGTGTATGCTCAACAGCAGGATGATGTGGCTGCTGAGCACACTGGCCATGGCCCTGGGGTGAATGAGGACGCAGAATGCCCCGTCTTTGGCGGCATCTTTGTTTTCATGAAGTCTTGACGAGGTTGCAGAAGTGTGCAGTAAATCAAGTCGTAGCACATATTGTTCTTGTCCATTTCCGTTCAAGAGAGAGCTCAAGGTGTGTTGTTCAGCACTGACTAGGACCTGGGTATGGGACACCACTAATGGCTGAGTGGTAAGTGGGAACACACTGGTACCCACTCCGTCAATTTGACGTTCTTGGGGCTGTGATGCGTATTGAGAACTGACACTACTGAAGAAACCGATGATGTGTCTATCGATGTATCCTCCTGACGGGCACTGCCGGGCCTGCATGCAGTGCATACCGTGAGTAACAGATTACGTGATCAGGCTGAGCTGATCAGCCCTTTGCAGAGCGTCCTACAGCTTGTAAAGCGGTTGAATCTAGCTTACAGGTTACGTCACGTGTGTAGCAGCGACAGCAACACAATACGATGCGGATATCACAGAAGCCATGTTCCAGCCATGCCTTCCGCGCTGCCTGATATCATAATTGAGGCCGACGGTGTCCACTACGCACTGTGTGACCAAACGTGTTGTGAACGCAACGTTTGCGTTGTGAACTAGCGCAAGCCCATGCCCATCTGCGTGATTGCATGCTGACATGGAGAGCCAGAACTACCTTGTACATCAGCTTTACGTCCGCCAGGTACTATAGATTGCATTTGTCAAGTAGCTTTGTGTTTGCTAATCTTGCTGACAGCGGGTGTTGCGTCGTACTGCAGCGGTTTGAGGCATGTGTGAAGCTGATAGACCAGATTTTGACGGACACAAAGGGTGGCAATGAACACGCCGTGTACGTAAAAGCCTTGATAGAAAGGCAACAAGGTGTGTCGAGCCCTGCGTCATCGCTCATAGCTCTGTTGCAAGCCATCCAGGCGCCACAGTAGGTCTCTTCTGCCTGCTGCGGTGACCTACTGTTGATCTGGCTTGCACACCCCTGCAGGCAACATACAAGATTCACTCAAGCTCTTCCAACAAGCAACAGCACTGAACCCTCACAACATAGCCAATCTCAAACAGGTAATAGCTCCCGGCAAACCAACATGCTGTGCAGACTGGGTTTGGAGGTGCTGCTGTATCCATGTGTAAGACCATTTCGATCTGTCAACAGGTGGGGTTCTGTGCCTTCAGGTGGGCCGCAGCTGGTTCCTGCTGGGAAAGCATAAAGCAGCTATAGAAGTGTATGATGAGGCCATCAAGCTTGACAGTCAAGATTGGGAGCTTTGGTTCAGCAAAGGCTTGTGTGCACGTCAGGCACAGGACTTCGAAAGGCAAGTTCAAGCAACTGAGATTGTGCTAAGAGTTTACATTTACAATTGTTAGCCACATGCAGATGTGAGCAGGCTACTGCTGTCCATACAAGCCAAGTGCACGTCAGCACAGGTGAAGGTGTGTGGTCTCAGACCCAAGCAGCCGGAGGTGCACCTCCGTGGTCTCGAAGGTGTTTACATCTCTAGGAGCATCATACAATGGTTTCTTATCTTCTGCAGGGCTCTGGAGTGGTTTCATCAAGCCAATGCCATACAACCGCATGATGCAACTTACATGCAGGTATGTAGTCGTACGTCTGGCAGACGTCAGCAAACCTACTGTTGTATATTGTATGACGACAGTGAGCAATGTCTGTGTCATACTTTGAAACAGCTGCACTGATTCAAGAAGCTTCCTTATGACATGCACACACAGTCTCATGTGTGACTGGGGTTTACACAGATCATATACAATATGGTGCATTGTGTATGCAGATTGGGTCTCTGCACACTGAGCAAGGACAGCTGGAGCAAGCACTCAACACCTACCTTGAAGCATTAGAACACAGTCCAGAGAACCCAGATATCCTCACCACACTAGGCATCACATTCCTCAGGTCAGCAATGACCTGGTCTTTGCCTAATCACCTGTGTTGCTTGTACCTTTATTCGATGCTTCTGTAATTTCGTCAGCATTACTGATGTGACTCTGCAGCAACCCACCAGTGACATATCTTGTGAGCTAGTTGCCAGATGCACCTGCAGTCTCCTGCTGCATCTCAGGATTATTGTCAACGTCCGCAAACGTACCAGAGCATGATATCTAGCTAACTTGTCTTGCTTCAGGCTGGGTGACAATCAGCGGGCCTTTGACCACCTGGGTAGGTCTTTGGTGCATGACCCTAAAAATCCAAAGACCATACTAGCAGCTGGATCGATTATTCAGGTACAAATCAGCCTTGCTTTGATCGTAGAACTGTATGATTCAAGATTCAATGAAGCAGTTGGGCACATCTTGCAACTGGCGTTGGGTGCCACACTTGATATGTTGGTTGCTAGTTCAGTCCGGACCTGGTACTAAGTTACCACATTATGTACGCTTGATATGAACCATGGTGTGTCTTCGAATGTTGGCTGCTGTCACATTGCATACAGGACCATCAAGACATGGATGTTGCTTTGGTCAAGTACCG
>JARWLF010001388.1:0-13950 GCA_029853055.1 Scenedesmus sp. KT-U | reverse complement strand
TCAAGTACACGTGCTTGTCCGTGGCTGCGATGCATTGTCCTGTGATGGCTGGTTTCTACTGCCCCGAATAGATTACTTGTTGACCAGTTCAGGTTGTTGGGGTGTTTGTAACAGAGATGTGCCTATCAATACCTGGCGCTGGGACTGTACTGCAAGATACACTGTAGAGCTTTATGGTAGTCTGGATGATCCAAGTCTCAACTGCAGTGTGACAACCGTAATTCAACCGCGGACGGTCCACGCTCTCTGCTCTCGAATTTGAAAGTTACATGGGTAACCCCCGCCCGTTTGAAAGGCCAACACCAGGCCCATTGCCACTGGCATGCCACTGCAGTGTTGGTAGAAACTGAGGTGCTGCACCGGGTGCAGCCTTCCGAAGTGACTTGCAAACTTTGGGCGGATGTTGCTTGGGGGCACCTGCCGATCAGCAGAGGGTACTTGTTTCCAGACAGCAAGACAGGCGGACGCAGCGCGTTGCACTACTAGTTTGGAGGCAGTGCTACACTTCAATGCTGCGGCAGCTGCAATTGAAGTCACTTGAAGCAGTGCTGCCTGAGAAGTTCAACTGCAGCAGTTTCAACTTGACCTTTCAAAGGCTGCGGCGGCCTTCGGAACATGATGAGTGAGAGACTCACCCGCAGGAGTCGCATCATCCACATTGAATTTCGTCCAACGGGGACGGTCGGTCGGCGGTCGGAAGCCTCATGCGAAGCGGTGTCTCAGACCTGGAGCGTCATCCCGTCAGTACCGTACGGCAATGGATGCAAGAATGGGAAGCCAGCTAAGATGCTCCTGACTCAGTTACGGTAACCAACGGGGCAGATGAAAAGTTGGACTTTTTGCCGCAAAACGAGTCCGATCCCCACAAAAGTTTCGAGATTCTGAAAGGCGCGCCTCCAAAACTATTCACACCGCTAAGATGCGACTCCTGCCGCAATCTGGCATCAGCAAGTGCTTACTGACTGTGGGATCCCAAAGCAAAAGCAGTCATCGAATGGCATTCAGCATCAATATGCTGTGAGTCGACACAATTATTGCTGCCAACGCTTCGCCCCAGGGCTAATTTCCGAACATGGCCCACTGGATGAACATGATGAGATAGTTATACGGGAGGTGGTCACAGTGGTTCAACCTGAGAGGCTCGATGGCCAACGGTCTTCAACTGTGCCGGGCACTATTTGCCAATCTAGGCACTGCTCTGGTTTCAGTCAAGTGAGTTCAATCTGTTGACCTGTACAGGTAAACACTCACAAGTGCCACAGCTAGAACAATACTCTCCAAGACTTCACCAGTTGGTTGCATGTAATCTTCCCTGTCAGGCTGACACTGCTAGCTCATCATGTCCAACATTTCACCTGGCCGGGCCACATGTGACCAGTGGGGTGGTGTGCTTGCTCCATACCCCGACTCCGGTAGGCTACCAGCTGCCATAGTGCGCCACACTATGTCTCGCAGGCACAGTGGATGCCAGGCACGACAAGAAAGCAGTGCTCCAACAAGAGCGCAGCGATGCAATGCATAGGACCAGGCCCACGTTCATGCTTGTAAGCAGCAGAACATGACTTGCAAGCCGTGACCGTCACGCAAGCCGTGACCGTCACTCCAATTCTATTGGAGGCTCCAATAGAATTGACTCATGTGCATGGCATAGCAAAAAACTTCCAATCAACCGCATACTATGTGTAGTACGTAACACCCCTCTGTACTAAGATATACAGGGATCCGATTTCAGTCAGCACACTGTTGTTGCAAGGCTTGCTAGTCATGTTACTGTCCTTATGCCACAACTTAAACATTGAGCCAGTCGCCCTATAGGAATCGGAAAATTCAGTGTTAAGGTTCCTACCCGCCACGGCAGCCACATAAAGCGAGGGCAGTCCTGATGGTGTTATGTCACACGAACAAGCCTTGTTGAGTGTTCAACACTGCACTCAGCTCCATGGGTACTACCCCAAAGTACAAGGTATCTTAGGACCCATCCGCGCATCCATAGGCTGACGTCACCGTGACGTCATGACGGTTGGCTATATTATATAGCTGACGGTCAGTTGACAAGCTGTACATGCTGACTCCATTCCATGTGACCGGCAGACGAGAGAATGGCCCATTTTGGTGGCACCAGGTAAGTAAAAAACAACCACTCCCTGGCATTGAACTCGCACCACTCTCTAAACCACAGTTGCTGCTGTACATCCGCGGCATAGCTCATACACATCTTGGCCCCCAGTCATCATGCACTGCAGGCTGGAGGTAGACACCTGTTGCAAGTCCTGTTATCGCCCGGGCAGTGGTCCCTTGATCATCAGAGATGTGCACTGTATAGCTTGTATTAGTGGGCTGGTGTGTACCGCAACCAATCCCCTAGCAACTGCTTCCTCAGCATTGCCACCATCAGGAGCTGCCGCAAGGCTTCCTCCCCTTTCATGTGGACGTACATGAAGCCATGCAGCCCTGTCTTGGCTGCCAGCCTGTCACCCAAGATGAACGCAGCAGCCATCCAATTGACAGTGTTGTGATTGACCTTCAATGTCTTCAGGCAGCGCCACCGGTTGTATGTTGTGCTGTACAGCTTCAAGGGCTGTTGCTTTGTGTCTTCTCCAGCAGCGAGGTCAAGTACAAAGAAGCGGTCTGCAACTTGGGTGTGCTCAGTGCCACCATACGGCATGTAGGTGACAGGGTCAAACTGCTGGTCGGTACCAGCTTTGTCTGCTGAGGTGTCTTCCAGAGCTACATAGTATGTCTTGATCTTGAGCCTCTCACACGCTGACTTGAAGTTGACAGTACCAACTGTGGTTCCAGCAAACTGGATGCACTCAAACTTGATGCTGCTAAGTCCTGTGCGAAATGCTGCCTGGCGCTTCTTGCCTCTTGCAACAGGGGTAGCAGCTGCAGCCGGCCCTGACAACCGCTGTATGCGAGATGCCACTTCATGAGCACAAGCAAGGGATGTCCCCGACCCCATGCAAAACCAGTGAACACCACCTTGGAAAACTTGTTGGGGTTCAGCAGCAGGAGGGCTTCTACAGTATCTGCCAATGTTGCATAGTAGGTTGAGTCTGCAACGGGGTTTCCACGATGCTGCATGACCAAGTCATGAGGCTGCAGGTGTCCTGCAGAAGCTTCATGGGCACCTGGATACCTCCATTCGGGCCAGTTGGAACCTTCAAGTCACCTATGTCGAATGTGTTCATGATTCTGATGGGGTATCTGTACTCGTTGACCAGCCGGTAGTATGTTTCAGAGAGCATACCATCAGGTTGGTGCAGCTGCGGGTCAGAGAGCTGACTGATCAGATCAATGGTGACTCCAACTGTCTTCTCTTCTGGTGCCTGTTCATTCCCTGCTGCTGCTGCTGCTGCTGCTGCTGCTGCTGCTGTCTTTGTGAGGCGCCGCAGCAGGTCTTTAGCTGCCCGGAAGGTCTGAGCAGGATACCTAATACCCAGTTCTTCTGTAATGGAAATCTCTAAGGGTCTGATGGCAACATCAGGACATCTTGCTGCTTGGCTGAGTAGCTGCAGCATGCAAACATGTGGTTGCTGGTGTAGGAGCCGATGGACAGAATTGGGGTTTCTCAAACTGGCAGTGTGCCTCATGCCTGGTCGCCAGAGTTCATCGATGTCCTCAAGCTCCCCGTAAGTGCTTATGTACCTGTCCATTCAGCACACAATTGTCAGTGATTGCGTATGTATGCACAGTAGAAGAGCCTCTGTGATAGTATTTAATAATGAGCTGATGAGGTATGCATACCGTGTCTTGTCTACATGTCATGCTAAGCATACCATCGAATGGCACGGGTCTATGTCTCAAGCTGCTTGTTGATACATGACATACGCAATAAGCAGCCTGGTCAACTACAACCACTTTATCCTGCTGGTGTTCATGTTGCAGGGGAGCCCAGTGGCTGATTGAGTCTGCTGTAGAGTAGTGTGCCAGTACTGGCATTAGAATGGAGTTAACATGCAATTCTGCCTCAACGGCAGGATGACGCCTTGGGTTGTTGACTGGTACCTTGGCTAGTAGTTTGCTGCTCACCTTAGCTTTGCCCCCTCAAGCTCCCTTTGTATATCATACTCAATCTGTTCAGGAATCGTGTTGCGGTATGATCCAAAGGCTGCATGTGATAGCTTCAACAGCTCTTCGCTTGTCACTGGTGCAGCATCTTCGGTTGGCAGTATGCTGGGATCTGCAAGCAGACAGCATCATAGACTGTGTACCTCAAATTGGCACATGAATGCTGTCTTTTGCCATCAAGGGATGTTATTGAATATTCGCATATCATATGAGCCAATCACCACAGCATCATTGGGCGTCCAGAGCACCTGGAACATGTTGACAACAGAACTGTGCGAGCAACATGCACTACGCCCCATCTGTTTGCTGCAGCAGCAGATTACATACCTGCCTCACCAGTTGACCTCAGGGGCCATCCTTCCAGATAGAGAAAGGTAATGACTGCAACAGCCAACAGCGCACAAGTCAGAGGCATACTGGTTTTGACTGCCATGTAAGGCAGCCACAGCTCTGTGGGAGTAATTCCGCACAAGGACAGCCAAAACTGTTGCAACATGGCTGGCTGCCTTGTCCTGGTAGCATTCAAAATTTTCTCTTCCAGGTGCTGATGTACTAAACTACGGGTTACAGGAGCCTTGCTTATTCAGGTTGGTTGCTGTATCCCTGGCTTTCACCACTTCTGACTTGACCATAGTGCAGCAGCTTCAGGTTGCCATAATCTTCGGTTTGTTTCACGCTACTTTTTCATATGAGTAGCAGGTACCTGGCGCTCACAGGTCACAAGTCCCGTCACAGTTGCCGATGATTTGACCGCCAGAGTCGACATGACAGGGCAACTTGCAGCGCACGCGTGCCCTGTCTCTGTAGTCAGTAATTGCCGCTTATCAACTGCGAAACTTATTTGACGGGAGTATAAGCTCGTGCTCGCAATCTTGCAGGTCAAGGTTGCATATTGCCACACCATTGCGATCTCAAGGCACCACGCAAGTACAATGTTGCTGTCCTTCGCCGCAGAAGCACAGACCAAGCTGTGCCGTACGGTTACATTTCAAACGAATGTTGATTTTCACACCGCGGAACTGCTTATCTCCTTGCTGTCACGGTGGTCTACACGAGTGCTGTGCCAGCAGCAGCTGCTAGAGGATGGGACACAACGAGCGTGGTTGTACATGCCTACAGCCATGTCATATGCACGCATGCTGCTTGCGACACCTTAAGCTTACATGGCTAGTGGTTCAAAAGCAATACATGCCAACTGCACTGTCAACAACTTGGACAACACAACTTAAAAAACTCACAAGCAGTTGATCTGTATTCAACCTGGTTGACATATATAGTTACTTTCGAAGCAAAGAGAACGTACGGGACATGGCAGACATGATAGACATCAGCTGTCACACCTGCAACACTCAATACAACTGCACAGCAACTTTGCACTCATCAGCGATTGCAATGATCACAACTCAACTACTGTACTGCTGGTTTATATGCAGCTTCCAGGTCTCTGGGATGCTCTGCTGCTGCACTCACTCCATACAAGTACAATCGCTCGTTGAACTTCCCCTCTGTACCCGCCTTCCCCAGCAGATGCTGCAGCTGCCATTGACTGTACCTCTTTGTATACACATCAGCAACATGCCAGCTCGACTTGACAAACACCGTCTCATAGGGGTGCATGGAAATCCCATCGTATAGCCCTGCCCTGCTAGCATGTACGTTGTCGTTGCATGACCAGTGTCTTCTATCTGACCAGTCTATACCTCTTGCATACTTTGCCATGAGTGTTGCAATATTGAAACCAGCATCAAACATGGATGTTGTGATTCCATACTCGCCGCCAACAACGATGCTGGTCCCCTTGTCGACACACTTCTTGCAGCCCCGGATGATGAACACCCCTGCATCTACTGCTGCAGCCAGACCTTCTTGATCGAGTGCAAAGGCCCAGGACTCAAGTCTTGGACCGGGGCCTCCTGCGTCTGTTGCTGGTAGACATACCAAGCTGCTGCTGACTGCATGTACTGGAGGAACTGACCAGCTGCTGCGGTAGCCTGCAAGCAAAGCACAGAGTTATATGAACAATCAACACAGTGCCATGAGAGTCGGTGACTCACTATCAAGCTCTGTTACAGCAGCAGTGTACCAGATGAACAGGCAGTCGAGTGCACCACACGTTAAGTGCATGTCGGGTTCATGCGCCAGATGCAGCTAGTGCTGTGCTCGAGGTTTGCTGCAGGCGGGACACAGATCATTTCGATGTGTATGGGAGCAGGGGTCTGTTTGCACAGCTGTGCACCATGACAACAATGACAGGTATGCAACAAGCAGAGAAACCTGAGCAGTAATGGCAAGTACACCAGAAGTGCTGGCCCATTAGCATACCTGGCAATGCACCAGCAGTACCGCCTAGGGCTGTTGGTGGTGGCTCAAATCCTGCCAGATAAGCATATGTCCAGTGCCATTCTGGTGGCACCCAAGGTGGCAGGTACGGTCCCTTCACACTGCTGTTGAGGAATATGAAGTATTTGTATTTGCTCAGAACTCCTCTGTAACTTAACCACTCCACAGTTATATTATGTGCGCCAAGGTCCATACCAGCATTCTCTGTGCGTATCAGCAAGCTGAACTTGGTGTTGAAGCTGGCCTCCTTTATACCCAATGGCGTTAGATCAGCTCCCTCCCGTTCGTTGAGTACGTTATAGAGGCCTGTGCATGGCGAGCAGGACTCACTGCTTACTACAAAGACCCAGTGCATATCGCTGTGCAGCACAGGATATCTGCTGCCCATAGCCAGGAAGTACTCAAAGTTTGACCGCTGTATGGTGTCCTTCTCGTAGTAGGCGTAAGAGATGAGTACTGGTTCGTACATATACTCCGGGAAGCGCTCTTTGCCTTGTGGATAGAACATGTATATCATGTACACAAGTGCCCATGCTGCAGCAAGCAACAGCAGGATGTCTGTAGATCGAAAGCAGCTCCTCTGTGGCGGGTGAACCGGCCCTCTAGGAAGGTTGTAGTGTTTTGGGATCTTCATGTTGCTGCCTGGTTAACGACATGCGGTTGCCTGCTGTGAAGGCGAGTGACTCGAGCTTAGCATCCCCTCAACAGACCGCTGGTTGGTTGAGCGACAGCTGTGGCATCCTGGCCTCAAATACGCATTGTAGTATAACCAGTGGCCAAAAAAGACTCAGGTCTTCACATGAATATGCAGCTGCAGTGCCGGTGAGCAGCAGTGGGACTACAAGTGCTACTCGCCGGATGGCGTGAGACGGGCTTGATTTGCATGTGGGGTACTGAGTGTTAGCTGCAGGCTGCTCCCCGGCAGCGTGCTGTCACCTCTGGGTTGTAACTGTAGAGGCAATGTCACTTTCGTGACAAACCTTCAAGTTCACGGTCAATAGTGCTCAGGACGCTCCATAGTATGTGTAGCTTCGTCAGATACATGCAAGCGTCTCTTGAGTACCATCCACTGATGACTGGCTGGGTATCAGTGCTCTTGGCCAATCTGCCATATCGGCAAGCAAGAACTGGTGACTGTTGCAAGTGACGGTTGTGTTTCTGATAGCAAGTACAAAGCTCATTGATGAATAGCTTTCTGCACTATGACAACCACAGAAGCCAAGAGAACAAGATCACAAGGGATTGGGGCCAGTGGGCTAACAGAGACATCAGTTGCTGCTTGCCAGCATCATCAGGTCATAGTGTTAATGAGTTCAAGCTGTAAGCCGCATCCTTCTGCAGTAGCAGCCGTGGCACCGAAACCACAGCTGCAACTGCGACACAAAAGAGCTTGTACAGATATCTGGGCAACTTCTGCTCATCCCTCCATCAATCATGCCTGAGTGCAAGCACTAGCAGCGACCGTCTGAGAAACACACTTGTTTCAACCCACACGTGCACAGGCACGGGATGGATTGCCATGTCAGCGAATTTGTTGTCAGTAGCAAGTCAACCCCCCCTGATGGTATGACTGATACTGTGCAATCCTCATACCAAGACAACCACTACCAGGCACATTTTAGCAGGCACGGCAGCAGAACTGTATGCCCAAAGGCTGTCAGACCATCGTTGCAGGAGCTTGTGACAGTACAGCCACAGAAGTCCTCAACCCCGATCAACGTCTGACAATGCGAATGCTGCAAACGTCTGAACACACCGTGACCAAAGATCGGTCCATCACCCCAACTGCTCTTGCTGTCCTGCAGCACAGATAAATGCAGATCGCCAGCTGTGTAGCACAATGAAACACAAAAACTTGACGCAAGCCTCAACACAGAAAGCAGCATGCAGTGAGGTATACTCATGTCATGCCCCCTCACATCATAACCACAGTTGCCCCATGGATACTGTGTTCAGCTTGTACTGCAATTGTTATGCACCCAAAGACCACTTGATACTACCAATCAACACTTGGCCGAGTTGAACATTCATGGCCGGCTAACACTGCAGGTCGCACCTTTTGCTTTGCTGCCAACCACATAGCATGCTTCCTTGCCCTGCCAACACACATGTTCATAGCGGATTGCTGCTCTGCTACGCAGTAACCAATTCAGAGAACAGTTGTGCTGCTATACACAACCTCATGCACAGCTGGTGATATCCACAACAAGTATCAAGCCATACTTCAAGAAGTAATCATACATCACAATGCAAGCATACTGCAGCCTCGAACGACACCCTATCACACCAACCATACGCATCACGGTCATGACTCTGTCCAGAGCCCATGCAGTGTCTTGCATAGCGCCCTTGTGACATGTGGTATACATCAACACGGGCTAGACACACATGCAAAGATAACTTGCAGCTGCGCCGGCGCCAGGATTGAGCGACAGCCTTGTAGTCAGCAAACTCGACATCTGGAGCTGCACCACCTGCAGCTGCGCAGCCATACACCCTCTTGGTGTTCTCATACAGGCCGCTTAACACACACAAGAAACTTGTGTGATTAAGCTCACTGAAAAGTGGCAAGCCTACAACAGCTTGCTCACAGGAGAAGCACAATATGCTCTCAACGAGATGGTTGCAGGCATACAATGTCTGTCTACCTGAAAACTTCTACACCACGAAGCTGGTATTCTACTGGTAAGGTACTGGTTATAACAATGACACAGACACAAAGCAGATAAATTCTGGCAATTTTCAACAAGCAGCATATCATTGGACACACTTAAGCTTCCTGAGCAAGTCAAGAGCCGCAGTTGACTGGCGTGTTATTCTGAAGGCCACACACTATGCACACAATCGTATCCATGCTGCAGCACTAACTTTGGTGCGACCAGCAGACAACACAAGCGCAATGCCTCGTCACATCTGCAGCTGTATGGAAGACCTCTAGAGCAGAAGTACTAGTATGCTGCTAGTAGCAGATGCGAATCATGACTCAATGCTAGCAAAGCCAGCTGCCTGTAAGGCAAGAAGCATCTTCATGGAATTCATCCAGCATAATCCTGTTCTTCCTCACAATATCGACCTGGACACAAGCTGCTATCAAGATATAACTGGCTAGCCTGCCAAACAGTCAAAACAAGCTTTCAGGACATGCCATCAACCAGCGATAAAGGTCCATTGCATGTAACAGATCACTGCCAATCGAACAAACCTCCCAAGTGCTGCCTGGTGCAAGCCATGACAAACCTACGAGGCAATTCCACACGGGCAGGCACAACTAGCCCAGCCCTTTGGTAATGATTGAAGTCAGTTGTGTTTCAGCTTTGACAGATGCCTCCAAATGCGCTAATGCGCAAAGTCTAGTACGACCCAACAACACTGCTAACTGAGCAAGCATCGCCTAGCAAAACTGCAAGTTCCATTGCTGAACAGCAACCTCCAAATGGGTAGATTGTACCAACCCTTCCTCAAAGCATGCTGCCATTACACCATCACAATGCAAAGAATATCTTATGCAGATTGAGAACAGGGGTAGCCGGCACAACTCTGCTTCCATGATGCAGCAACAAGGCAAGCGACCTAAGTCAACTCAACCTTCCCCGTACAAGATAACGTTGAGAAGAAGGAAGTATAAATCACCAGCAAACATATACACTGCTACCCTAGCAAGCTAACTTGCGACATCCAAAGGCATGCAGCATCGACCGTGCTTCTGTGGGCCGAGTCACTGCTGCCTTGCACAGCAAACACCCGGATTTCATAGCTGCACACACGAGTCATGTGCTGCAATCGCCAACCCAATCAACCATCATTCTTGCCAAGTCAACTCAATTGACGATGCTAGTCAACGAAAACTGCGGCTGACAGGGCTTCCTGCATACAATGCTCTTGGCAACAACAAAGCAACAATGCTTGCAGCGGGAACTGCAAGCCTAAACACGAATCCAACCTTCCAAGACAGCCCAAAGCCCTGACACTCTACACAATAACCCTTGCGAGTGGACCAACAAGTGGACCAACATGTGCTAACCCTTAGCAGTGTGACACTAAGAATGTCAACAATCAGAAGACAGCAAGCTGAGTTTGACCAGCAAGCTTGAACCTTCCTGTACCTCAATCTACAGTTAGGCTTGAAAACTCCCACATGCAATCCAATCAACACCTCGAATTCCACAATACTAGAGTTACAAAACAGTCGATGGCAAGAACCTTCACGTCAACTAGCAATCAGAAACACTTGCGAGGGGTTGAAGTCTTTACCAGCAGCGTGTATTGATTTCGGTCAAAGTAAAGCAAGTGCCAAAGACTGTGCAACCAATGCCTGCTGATTGTTCTCAGTTGCACGGCTGATCAGTCCAAAGCCTGTCAAGATGCGCAAGCTCTGTACCCAGAAGGGAGACATCACATGCTTGAAACACACACAGGGTCTGTTGTGCAGCACATTTGGTTTAAACCCGATGAAGATATGCCTCGAGACAATCATTGTCAACCCTGTATTCGCCTCTTTTATGATCCTGCTGAACAGCAAAATCTTTGCCATTCGCCATCCTTGTCATGTCCCGTGAGCGATGACAGAAGTACTACTCCTGCAACACGACTGCCTTGACCAGCTGCAGCAGCTGGCGGCCGCAGTGCTTGACCGTCAACTTCCCGTAGTAGCATCCTCTTGCTCAACAAACAGTGAGCCTGATGTAGGAGGCGGGGCAAAGGCACCACCTGCTGATTCAAGTAATGCCTGCAGCAAGCATGTACAAACCAACCATGAGCTATACATGCGCAGTGATCTCTCTATTGGTCCCTTCCGCAGCAAGCATACTGATCAGCACGGCATTACACAGAAGCACGTGAGCATGACAGTATCTAATGCTCCCATGCATGCATGATTTCCCGCTTCAACAGCATTGTAGCAAATCTTTTCAGGTACCAAGACTGCATACAGCATACAACATCCTGCGGGATAAGAAGTTCATAAGCTCACTACATGTGACAGGGCACAGTTGCACAGACCTGCAGCTGTCGCACAATCTCCTCGAAGTTGGGTCTATGGTCCTTGTTCTGCGACCAACAGGATTCCGCCAGTCGTTGGTAAGCTGCAGGAGTCCCTGGAGGGAACTGAGGTCTACTCTGCTGCATCAACACCCTGCAGGGACAAAAAAAGTGGCACATGACCATGAAACGGTACCGCGAAAGATGTGGGATACATCGCAGGGTCACACAATCAGCAAATGTAAGTCATGTCTGCAGTTGCATGACAGCAACATGATGCAGCAACCCAACGCAGGAAAACAAAGATCGCACTGGTACTGACCTCTTGACAATTGCCTCAGGCCCGATGCCTGCGTAGACCCTCTGACATGTGTAGCACTCAAACATCATGATGCCAAAAGAATACGAGTCCACAGCCGAAGTTACCTTGGTACCCGCCTGAATGAGCACAAACGCAAAATACACTCGCTTGAGTCGCAGAACAGCCAGCAGTTTGTAGCCCCGCATTGTAGGTGATCATATCTCTGAGTGCTGAAAGGTTGATCCAATGCAAGATGACTTTCAAATACTTATTCACACCTCCCTGGGGATCTGTGCAAGGTCTGCCGCCCCTCGCATGGCGATGCCAACTGCTGCACAATATGCTCATAAGCAGAATCCACGGGTCAACTTAGAGCACTGGTGTGTCAGTAGCAGGTGATCGAGTGGCTCACTATTGGATAGAATACATGTACACACCTGGAACAGCTCAGGTGCCAGATGTGTGACTGTTCCACTGCCACTGCGGTTGGTGACATAGTACTTCCCAAGCAGCAGCTTGACAAGGCCAAAGTCCCCAAGCTGATGTACAGCAGATTAACAGGAACAAACCAGACATTAGCAACTGTAAGCAGGAGTGCAATGTGCTGAACAGGCTACACAAGCTGCAAGTACCAGAAGCTGGCAAAGATGTGGTGCATACAAGGAAGCAAGCAATACTGGGACATGCAGCAGTCAGACTTACCTTGCATGTGAAGCCAGTAGCGCTTGTGTTGTTGGACTTGAGCAAGACATTCTCTGCCTTAACATCACAGTGTATCAACTGCATGCTGTGGAGATGCTGTATGCTGCGAGCAACCTCAAGCAACACCTGCAGGACAAGAAACCACACAAACACTTTCTGCAACAGCCACCTTGAAACAACTGTAGTAGACGGCACATGTTTGGTATGCAACTGCCTGAAGCAGTGAGAGCATTTGGCAGAAGGTGACCAACATGCAACACCCTGACATGTTCCGTATGATTGAACCCTGAACACTACGGTCCTACTGCAGGCAAGCTGATCAGAGCAGGCTGCTAATTGACCATGGACCTGAAGCAATCAACTCACAGTGACCAGCAGCCGCATGTCCACCACCAGCCCCTTGTTTGCGGTGCGCTTGTGCAGCAGCCCCTTCCTCATGGTTTGCCTCAAGTTGCCCTTGTCACACACCTCCATGACCACCAGGTTGCAAAGTGACGAGTGGTTTTCCTCTCCATGATGACCTTTACGGAGAGCTCTGAATCTGCGGTTGAGACCTTGAGGGGAGGGTGCAACTCCTGCAACTGCAGTACCAGAACGAAGTGCAGCAGATCACCAACAGCTTAACAAGACATGCTGGATAAGAGCAACACATACACCTGTAGCGAGAGCTTGTCATGGAAGCAGAAAACAAACAGTGTTGTAACACCTTACGCTGCAAGGGGGTGTTGTACCTACTAGTTTGCGACACAGAACATCATGTGTATGCAGGCAAGCGGCACAATGCTACAGATCAGCCTACCTGCTTCTTCCACCATGTCTGTCAGGCATGCATACACGCGTACAATATTTGGATGCCGGATGGTTGTCAGCACAGCCATCTGTATAGCAGAGAGACATAAAACCCATTACAGTTGTAATCAGTATCCTAGCTACATCGCGCCATGATACTGATTGGCTGCTTTGACATGATTGAGGATGCAAGCTTTGTGATGACAGATCAACAAGTTGGCACAAGCCTTTCATTGTATGTTACAAGCACAGTTCCCTCCACAACAGGTGCCCCTTCCACATGCACTGCATGCACAAAGATACTGCAGCCAAGGCAAGCAATGGAAACACAGCTCTGCACAGCTGGCTGCCTGTACTGCGATATACCTCCATAGCATTCTTCATAAGAGCCCTCTCATGCTGGGAGACATACATAACCTTGATCGCAGCAGGCACCCCCTTCCAAGTTCCTGCAAAGCATAGCACAGCACAGCTCATGCTGTGTCAACATACGAGCAGGACGACGCATGCAGAAGGGTAAAAACAGCCAAGCAGCTTTTCGGTGTGACTGCTGCTTGGCGTACTGCACAGCTGATGGCGCTGATATAGTTCAGTGCACATAGAACGTGCACACTGAGCACAGCTCAACCAGACACGGGGACCGGGCAGCCGCATGCAAGCTTGATTGCCTCACCTAAGAACACAGACCCAAAGCCACCTTTGCCCAGCAGGGAATGAAGTTCCAGCTCTTCGACGTAGTCATCTTCTCTCTGCTGTTTCTCCCTTTGGCG
>JARWLF010001387.1:0-10387 GCA_029853055.1 Scenedesmus sp. KT-U | reverse complement strand
ACAACCTCGGCACTTGTGTCAAAGTAAGGCCATACTTCAGGGCAGCCATACAGTCGTGGTACTTCAATCAATGGTGTTCAATAAACCATTCAGATTTTTCCGACGAAGACAGCTACGTCAGCTACCTCCAACCACTTCTGCTCACATGCTGATGCAGACCTGGCATACACAAGCTCAGGCCGTCTGATACCACCGGTATCGAACGAAAGGGATCATCAGCTCAATACAGACAACACATTGACAAACAAACATCTGTCATGTGAGAGTTTCTATGCTCAACACAAACATCACAGCCTGGTAACACTTGTTTACCAGCACTTCCAATATTCATACTGGACCCTGCCAGCCGATAAGCGCTGCTGTGTACACACAGTTTTGGCAGTACCATCGTAAGTGAGGAAGACCTTGTGCTGCAGCAGTAATCACCCTCACACTAGCAACATATACTGCCTATCACTCAGAATGCCGCAATAGCCTGTTGACCCGGAACACAGAAGGCCGCGAACTTCAGAAATATCACACTTTCAGTACCCATGATTTGAACAACCCCAAGCTGCATCACAGAAAAAGAGTGCAGCTGTCATGAGAGCAGCAGCACAGCGGCCAACCCATACATGTATACACAAGACCCCAGTGAAGCTTCAAGCAGCTGCAACAAGTATCTGCACGATGTATCTGCACGATCACAGCAGGAGTAGCACCACAGCAGAAGGAAGCGATTGAAAGCCATACTGTTCTACAGTACAACAAGTGCAGACACAGACACGACGACTCAGAATCCAATAAGGGGGGAGACAGCAACAAGACTCAGCAACAGCAACAACAACCTGCATACATACATCTACTCACAACAACAACGATGGTCTTGAAATGCAGCGCCATGTAACTTTATAACCTGATCCAGCAGCCCATACAGTGTACATCAGGCTAACGTACGTGAAGACTAGCAATTGTGACTTGAGCCACAAGCTCATCAACTGTTGTGTGACTTGAAACTGCTCAGCAAGACTGCAGCCAACTGTCTGCCAGTTACCAAACACCAAAGGAACTGCAGACCACCAGCATAAACAGGTGTTCTATTGAAGGTGTCTCAGACCACCAGCATGAACAGATGTTCAGTTCAAAGCGGGCCAGAGGTAAATTCGTCCTAGACTGGTCAAAACTACTAGTTGAGCATTGGTTCACAGGAGAGCAGCTTGTACAGGACAGCAACCTGCACCACACCAAGCTGCAATGCTAAGAGAGTAGACAAAACACCAGCCAGCTGATGACATACCGATGTTGCCGCAGAGACGGCAAGAGAGAGAAAACGTACTGGTATACGTAACAAGCCCATGCGCACATGGAACTAATGCAACCCTTGAAGCCAAAGATGCAGGCAGATGTTGAGCACTGCAGTAAGCACCGTATAACAGACTAACACTTCATTAAGTAAGGCCTCGAGTCTACAAGTCCTGCAGGCCGTACTGTGTATCCTTTCTTCAAGCAAAGATGTTATGCTTAGCAGCGATAGTGCACCACAAGTCGGCAGCTGACTGCCGTGCACGTTATGCTGTCCAAGCAACAGCACAATGGACAGTTATCAATGCAGTTCTGCCAACAAGAAGTCAGGTTGCATTCAGGCCAGGTGTACTTATCTGCAGTCAGCACAGCTAATGATGGTGCCTTGCTAGAAAGCCAAAGTGGTGCTTCACACAGAAACTCAACGCACAAGCCAAGCACTGACGCAACCATTCCAGTTCACCCCAAGATAACAATCCTTAAAGCTCGCCTATGACGACAGCAATACCTAGAAGTTTGGTCGGTACAGGCTGACAACATGCGCATCAACATACGCCTCTGATGATTGCACATGCTAAGCTGTCACAAGTATGCCAGCATGCAGAAACCAGAGGCAAATCCAGTTTTGGGAGCAGTATTTGGCAGTAGGACGGCTGTACAGCATGCATGCCATAGATGGTTGCATAAGCCAAAGCATCACAAGTACACCAGCATACAATCCTGCTGCAAAGCAAGTGGACAGTAACATACAATGACTTCAGAGCAGTACTTGGCTGTAGCCTTGCTGGAGACGCGGATCGTTCCAGAGTGCAAGTGACATGCGAAACAGCATCCAGTACCATGTTGTAGCTGTATACTGCACGGGATAATATACATATCAAGCAGTCATGGCACCTATCTCGCCAAGATGATTCGTAAAGCTGATGTCATAGCTGAAAGCAGTTGACATATCCCTGTCCCCTTGTTCAAAAGCTGTGAACATCGTCCAAGTATGCCATGCTGCTATGCGAAGTATGCAACAGCATGTCACCTTGCTCAGACAGTTCACAAGCAACCCAGTGACAAACACAAATAGCCAAAACATTCAGACTATGGCAGTAGACAGCAGCCTCATGACTAAGCAAGAGCCACACAGCAGACAAATGATACACGCTGTTGACATAGCACAACCACACACCAGCAGAAAGCCGAGTTTATGTTGAGTTATCTCACAATGCTAGTGCTGACACACGCAGGCGGGCATCCACCAAGTCCAGCCATGCTGCATCCAGCCCAGGCAATACAAAACAGCAAGCATGTGTCTAGCACACGGCAGCAACAAGCAGACCCGACCACACAAGCACACAGTCAGAGCAACAAGCAGAATCACAAACCACAGCAACACAGGAATACCTACAGAGGACAAAAAAGCAGCAGCACACGTCATCACGGGACAAGCTAAGCAGCTGAAACGTGTGTGTCACACGCAACCACCACCACTGCTGCTGCACAAGAGTGCACCTCAACCAACAGCACACTGCGCCATCATCACTGACAACCACAACCACCCCAACATAAACTCAATCCCAAGCATCAGAGCCCATCTACCCCTAAGACTCGTCACACACTGCTGCCAGCTCAAGCTGTTGCACCACATCGCTTCTAGCCACACCCATGCTCGCTGGCTGCTGCAACACACTCCATTGATGAACTGAGAACCAGCAGTACGCTGCACTCTAACCAAGCTGCTGCACCTCAATGTACCCCTGACAAGACCGCTGAATGGTAGAACACGAGTGATCAGAGCCAAGCTGTACTGCGTGATGCTGTAGCTTCCTCCGGCGTTGGCACATGCCTCAGCAGATCATCTGACATCATCAGCGCATTGAACCCAGACGTACTCAGATTCATATCAGCAGGCAGCGCATTCATCTCAGCTGTGTTCAGATTGAGTGTATTGGAGTTGAGATTGAGGTCTGCTGTGTTGATGTCTGTGCTCATGAGGACATGGTCCTCGTCAAGTTGGCACAGCACATCAGGGATGGGCCTGAAACGAGGGTCGTCTCCAGGGCTAGTAACTGGGCCATCAGGCGCAAGAGCTGCTGCTGCTGCTACTGGTGCTGCTGTTGTAGTAGGGACTGGAGTAGGGTTTGTGACTTGCTGTGGAGGTGTTGGTGCTACCTGCTGCTGCTGCTGCTGCTGCTGCTGCTGAGGTAGCTGCAGGGTTGGGAGTTGGTGCTGACTACGACCAAATAGCAGCTGATGGACAGCTGATGTGATGTTGGACGGCTGTACTTGCTGCTGTTCAAGGCTGCGCCGCTGTTGCACGATTGGCTGCTGCTGTTGTGCTTGTTCCTGCTTGATCACCACCTGCTGTCGTGGCAGAGACGGTTGCTGCTGTACGTACTGGGGCTGTAATTGCTGCTGCATAGCTTGCTGCTGTCGCTTGGCAGGTTTCTGGTTGGCTGTGTAGCTTGGGTAGCTCCAGTTGCCACCTGTTAGCGGCTGCTGCTGCTGCTGCGGCGGCTGCAGCTGAGCTGTCTGCTGTGATGCAGCAGTAGAAGCATCCCAGGGCTGAGCTGCTGCTGCAGGAGTAGCTGGTGATGCCTGCCATGATTGCGCAGCGGCTTCATTACCTACAGTAGCTGGGTTCCAAGCTGCCTGGACATCTCCTGATGCTCCTGCTGACGAGCTAGGTGATGCAGAGACATTCCATGCTGCTGGTGTACTGCTTGTTGCAGCTATTGCTGTCGCAGCAGTACCCTGCAGTTGCTGCATGTTGCCGGAAGATGGCAACGCTGATGGAACACTTGGTGATGGCATCGCACCGGCGGTGTGCTGCATAGCTGGGCTGCTGGTACCTGATGCACTTTGCAGCTGCAGCATCTGCATTTGAATCTGCAGCATCATTTGCATCTGCTGCAGGTTGACCATGTTGAGCCCGGGCTGCATGGTGCCTGCACCCTGTGGGGTTGAAGCGGGTGTACCACTTTGCGTCTGCTGCTGTAGTAGTTGCTGCTGCAGAGTATGTAGCTGGCCCTGCAGGGACTGCACCATGGGTGTCATCGTTCCTGCAGGAGCTGTGGCTGGTGTTGCAGGGCTTTCTGGTATTGGGTCGGTTTGCACCGCGGCTTCCTGTGTTTCTGGACGCTCAGACGGTGTCAATGGTCCCTGTGGTGCTTCCGTTGACGTTGTACCCCCTCCCATTCCTGAGTCTGAGGGCGACGACGTGTTGGTCTCTGCACTGAGACTAGCTGCTTGGAGCTGCTTGATACGTTCATGCAGCTCAGCATTCTCTGCTGTGAGTGCTTCCACCTGCTCTGTGAGTGTTGCAATGGCGTTCAATCGCCTTTCTCTGACCCTGCGTGCTGCTTCCCTGTTGCGGGCTCGTCTACGGGCCGCTCTATCCTCCTCATCAGCAGGCTCGTCGCCATCGCTGCTATTCATGTAATCAGGATCCTCTTTCTTGACTTGCACTCTCCGAGACATCTCGCGTTGTGTGAAAACAATAGGATTGGCTCACACAAGGAGACGCACTCACCCTCGAAGAGCTAGATGACTCAATCTAGGTGTTGGAAACGAGCTGCTTCTGTGATAAACCTATAACTTCATCATCACGCAATGAACGGGTTTTCTTGTGATGTGACTGGACTATGCTGAGATGTATAAGGAGCTTCAGACTGATGCCGAGAGCTGCATACCTTCAACAGGATCATTTTTGAATCAACTCAACCGACTGCAGAAGTCTGTGGGTCTTGCACAGACGTCCCGATATCGCCCCGTGGCACTTTTTACAGGGCCCTTGCTTGATCAGGCCTAATATGGGACACTTGTTCTTGGTCGAATACACTTGTTACAAACAGTTCAACAATGTCAAGACACAGTTGCTCCCGGGCACAAGTTCCTTATTGCAATTGCAGCCAGTGCGTCCTTGTTGGTGCGCTCTCAACGGTCCCAAGGAACAGCTGTCAACAGTAATGCGCAACCCTTGCATTCTCCAAGCACAACGCCACGACTGTTGATGCTGCACACCTCATGCAGTCAATTCTCATCCCATATTGAACAGACTCAGTGCCACTCAATCTTCTGGCAACATATGACACACCGTATGGCAGCAGCTGCTGCCAACATATGACACACTGACAGCTGTAGATAGAATCAAATTTTCAATCATAACAACTGCTTCATTCCTGCTCCACGTGGTGTCTTACCATACGCACTGAGCCCGACAGTTTGAGGCCGAAGATGTTGCTGCACATCACATACTAGTGCCGTGCTTCAGAGCATGCATGTGTACCAGCATATTGTAGCCTACCCAAGGTTGTCTGCTTGTATTCATATTGCAATACCACCTCATCTCTTGTAGCCGATCATCCTGAGGAACTCATGCCGCTTCTTCTTATCATCATCTGTCTCATACTCAGTAGGACAGACTCCATCTATGACGCCCATGATACCCTGCAAGAACAGCAGCGAGCTCTAGTTGCCATAATTCATCAGAGCGCTTCACACAACAGTCACCCTTTAGTTATTCTCGAAGCACTCTGTACAACATGTACATGTATACAACAAAGCAGCTGCTGATCAACCTGGAAAAACTTCAGGAAGCTTGTTTAGAACTGCAGAGCTCCTACCTTTGCATCATCACTTGTCTTAGCAATCACCACAGATGTAGGATTAGCAGTAGCACAATGAATCCTGCAGACCTCTGGCACAGCCTTGACGGCATTCAGACAGTTCACAGGGAAGCCTCCATCAATGAAAATGATGAAGGTATGTCCGGCGCCAAGTGCCATGGCGTTTGTTTTGGCTAGATCAATCAGTTCATCACTGTTACCATCAAAACGGACCTTACGACCTGTGAGCACAGACATAGAATGCACTTGCAATCGCTCAGTAGAAGGCAGATTATTTTCTTAAGGCTTAGTGTCCTACGGAGGCTTCACATATACTCATCCTATTCCATACCAACAATGTAGAGCACATGTTTACAGCCAGCCATGATTGCGGAACAGTTGTGATACAGAAGTTTGACAACTACCAACCTGGCATGGCTTCATAACCCGGGCTTGCTTCATTGAATGCTATACCAAACTTGAGCGCAGGGCTGGACTGCACCAGGGCCTCATACAGGTCCTCTACTGTCTTGATGAAGTGAGCTGTGGGACCATGGGCAACAGACAGCAGCAGCAAAACATGATTTAGACCTGGGTCCTCGACTAGCACAACTGGCTTGTTTTCATGACAGCAGGCTGATCAGGACCTACAGACATCACCCACAAACTGTAAGCACTGCTGGTGCAGCTGTATGGAGCTGGAGGTTGAGCAATGTATGTGTATGCTGCCCTGAAACCAAACACTCTGATGGAGGTCGCTCCAACATTCAATACCAGCCGACCCCGGAGCTTGCAGGGTTACTGAAACACATGCTAGTTGACAGACGTTGGTCATGACATCAACTCACAACTACCACATGTGACAAACAGACAGATGCAGGTGCAGCTTAACCCTCCCAAGGACAACGAAGTGAATGGGTTGCACACGTATCTGCCTGTTAACACAAGCTACATCCGGTATACTTGCAAGCATGTCTCAGCTCTCGCACAAACCTTCAATCAAGTCCCCTGCCAGAGTCTAGCCAGCTATGTGCCGTGTGGGCTCTAGAGCCGCTCAGTGCACAGCTTACCATGTCCTAGTATGAAGTTGTATTCTTTTGGGTTGTTGATTTCAACCAGCTCGAACTCAAGCTTTTTGGCTGCTGATGTTGACATCGTGGCTGTTGATCCTCGCAACGCTGTTCTGGGAAGTTGATGAGGATGTCCTGCATCGTGCGGCAGTACAGTGACTTGCTTGGTCACTGGTCCACCTAGTATGGTGGGCCCCAGCTATGCTAACAAACTTGTACTCTTTCCCTTGCATTGAAGTCATACTGACTTGCTTGTTTCGAGGTTCTGCACTCTGACCTGGCATTAAATAGGGATGGTAGAGCGGGAGTATTGTTGTAAACACAGCCGATGATGGTAGTGTGACATTCACATATGCTGAATACGTATTCAGCAATGCAGTGGAGCATAAAGTCTCAGTAGCGAACTCACTGTACGTCCGTGACAGAGCACAGCCCCTGGTAACAGGTGAGACCGTTTGGCGAGTTGCTACGCCGCTTGCTGCTGATGCTGGTCTGATAGAGAGTCCAGTCCTGCATGTACAGCATTTGCTGAACAGTGACTATTGTGCTGCAGTTGACAGCTCTGCCAGCGCAAGGTAACATGCACAGATAACGTTTACGCAATGTTATGATATATTGCGTTTGATGACAGGTGTCAACATTGCTTGCTGTCTGATCACGGAATGCTTTGCGAGAGGGTGAGCAGTATGCTCGCCTTATGCAACGTACCTGTCGGTTTCAAAAGCAAGCACCCGTGCACGTTGACTAGTATTACAGACAATACGTCTAGTGCAAGCGGCAGTTCGCAGGGCAGCTAACCTGCTGGCAAGCATACGTAGCTTCCGTAAGATGCGCTGCAGCAAGAAACTCGCTCAACCAGAGTAGCGATCCCATCAACGTTCTTACATGCATCATGTCTAGCGCTTGGTAATTATCAGCCCATGACAACCTACCTAGCGTAGGTAGGTGTGTCTCTTCACCATGCCACGTGGCAGTGAAAAAGACATGAGGGCAGTACTAGTACTACAGCACTGTTGACTGAAGTACTCCTCGCAACAAACAGAAGCACATGCCTGATTCATTACTACGGTACCTTACTGTTACGCTGCTCATGATTGCTTCCATGGACACATACAATTATCAACACCTCACTGTACATCGCAAGCTAAGGGCTCCTCAACCAAGAAGAACTTTGCCGGGCAAACCTCCTCGAGCACTACAGTTGTGCGAGTACACCTGGTTGCGCCAGCAGGCTGCTAGGCCACCCATATGCAAAAGTACCACATATATGATGGTACTATCTCTGTAGTCTGATGATACTATTATTGCTAGCATAACAGCACTATGCTGCTGACATGACACATTTCTCAAACATATGGGTCCACTACTGCTAGCTTATTGTACCGGTACCGCTAGATTAAGCACGGCGGCTTTGACCAAGACCAAGAGTATCTTCCAGACCCTTGCAGGCACACAGTGACTGACAATATCTACACTGCCACCACAACAGCTCAAACTCCAGCAAAAGTACATGCATGGGACAGATGGTGACAAGCTTGTTCGCACATGGTATGCTCAGCATATAGTATAGTCCTGTGCATCGTGGCTTTGCTATACCAGATAGACTGACAAGCACTTGGTCACTGCAAGCTGCAACCAACCCTCAGAGGTAGGGCCCTACGCCATTAGCATACACAATCGGGTCTGTGTTTTGCTTGCAAGCAAAGCACATGCTGCGTATGCTACACTGTTTACTTTGGGCTATCAGGATGCTGCGCATGGGTCATGCACCAGCATGGTGTGTCCGATGCAACGGTTGAATCGTCAGCGGCTCATGTCAGCTGTGCTACCAGGTCACACCGACCCTGATCACCCATAGCCTAAAGCACCCAGGGTCTGCCACCTTGTGCAAGCGAGCCTTGCAAGAACATGAAGAACTTCAGACTTGCTGTTCTCATGCATAAGCAGTCCAGAAATGTCACCCACCCCAGGATGTTACAAACAATCAAGATTGATATCTTGAAATCCTGTGGTAGGGGATTTGAACGCCTTCGCCAGGGCATCCGCTCAGGTGTCGGGGACGCAGCAACTGGGGCCTCGCTCCGGACGTTGTGTCAAACAACGTTTTTACATCTATGACTTGGTTACTTGGCAACAGGGTCCAAGGATAATCCAATGGGGGTGGCACGGTCACGCGGACAGACGCCGCCGCCAGCCACCCCTCACTGAGGGGACCGAGGTGACCTCGACCAGCGTCCGGCCGGAGCACGAAAGTGGCGACGACTTTGATGCACAGCGACGAAGAGCATCAAAGTCACATATTATGAGCGTGACATACTTTGCCGTGACAACTTCAAGTAACTAACCAAGGTGGTCCTACGCCGATAGGCAGTTGTGTGCGGCAGCAGCAACATTGTCAGCCTGAAACCTTCGTATACCTCAAGATAGTCGTCAAATCTATTCACTATCCCATTGTATTCTTCAGCATCCCGAGTGCATTCTTGCAGGCATTGCTACATGAGTAGATTCTCGTCAGCATTTCATTCCAGCAGCAAGACACTTCTGATATTGGTAACATCGTTGTTGATGCATGTGTTAGTAACATGTCATCTACTACCCTTTGTCTCTGCTTGGGTACTACCCTGGCAGGGCCCTTTGCTGTACCTCTAGCTTGCCTTTATACATTATATGTATGTTAGTAATGTTGAAGCAAAACGCATGTACGAGACACGCAGAACACAAGGTAAACGGTTTACGTAGTGTATGCAAAATCCTCTACTAGACGAGTCCATTTTGCAGCAGCAGCTGCTGCAGTACGGTGTCGATGTTGTGTCAGCACAGGCTGTATCATCTCCATCACCATCCACCATCAATTGCTCTTACATGATTCACTTCTCGCAATGTACCACCACCCCTGTGAATCACACCTGCCTTGGTTAGACACTTGCAAGTTACACAGCGGTAACACCACATATCTATGGACAAATCATGCATGTACAATAGAGTTTTGTGCAAGTCTGGTGCAAACAACACACACAAACCAAGCTCCCTTGTTGTCACACCTGCTTCACCACTGTCACACTGTTGTGTTATATAACACGTTGTCATAACATGTGACATGTCGCGCAGTGTGACAACCCCCGCCACCCAGAGTTGTTTCAAGGCCGATAAGCCCACAAGGCAACGGCAATCACCCTTCCTGATGATGTCCTTATCACAAACAAGATAGGACATACTTGTGTATATATGATGAATCTCAGCAAGGTAGCAAACTACCAACTGCTACTATATCACCTGCACTGACTACTAGTGTGTACAAGAATCAGTGTCGGCCTTCTCACATTCATGCAGAGAGACCAGTAGGCTTTGACACAATGCATTGCCCTGGTTTCATGTATCAGCATGCATTCAATGCACATCAGCACCAGCAGGTGCTTCTGCCATAGCATCAGACTCCTTGAT
>JARWLF010001386.1:0-10391 GCA_029853055.1 Scenedesmus sp. KT-U | reverse complement strand
GAAACGCAGAGACCACCCAGTTGGTGTGCCAAGGCAGTAGCTATACATCGCACCACCATTGAGCAACATAACGGGGAACGTCTACGGTGGGGCGGTTACAGCATCCTCAATCGCTCGAGGTGAGAGCTTACCGTTCAGTAGACTTCAAGCCCTGCTGCCCAACGTGACTCAATGAGTCACACATGACACAGTGTGTTATGTTATGGTTTGAACTGAGCCAACACAGGGTCCAATTCTTCCAGCGTTCGAGTTCGACGCGTTCGACCCAGTTATCTGTCATAATGTCATGACAGTAGAACGCCTATCGGACGCCTGTCGAACACTTGCACGTTTCTGCCAGCCGTGCGCACCGGAAGGGTTTACAGCAATACAGAGCTAACAGCGACGAAGAAGCAGTGTAAACCATCTAAAACATCATAATACAAAATGAAAAGAATTTTAGTGACATGTGATGTAACTGTTACCTTGCGCGAACGGGTCGAACACCATGGGGGGGTGTTCGGCAAATGGGGGGTCCTGCGCACGGCAGCTTAACCGACGCGAACGCCTGTCGAACGCTTGGCACCCTTGGACCATGGAAAAGTGTCAACATCAACCATGCTGCAGCCAAAGTCCCTGGTACAGATTGGTGTTCGTGTCAACAAGCATCATGTTGCCACTATGTCTCCAGACGATGATAACATCATCACTTGAATGTCACCGGTATTGGTAGCAGGAACTAGAACCAAAGATGCGGATGTCAAGCAGAAGCAGAGCCACAGTACCAAGAAAACCCGTCATGCTGTTGCTGTTGTTCAGGTCTATACCTATCACCTTCTGCCAAGAATCTGGTGGCGGAACATGATAATGGCAAGCAGTATATAGCAGAAGCACGGTAAGACTTCTTGCCAGGCATTTGTTAGAGGCGCTACACCTAGGACTGCTGCCAGTGCATCCCTTTGACTTGTCCGGCCATTTATCATATGGTTTGCTACCAATCAGCCATTTCTAGTTATGCAGCTGGTGCACCGTGGGTTTGGTGAGTCACACTGAAGATGCATTCACCACCTGCAAGATCGAGATGCTGTCCATGTGGATAGCAGGTGGTGCTGCCAGCCTAGCCATACCACAAGTAGAGTGAAAGACTGCTTGTCTATACTCAGCACGCCTATCATGTACTAACTGCTGCTGCAGACAAACATGGCACCAGTGGTATACAAGGCAGATGCGCTCAATTTACTGCAAACATCGGACTCTTTCGGACTGCTAGATGGTTCCTTGGTCTGTATGAAGGCTCTGGTGACTGGGTACGAAGCAAACCTTCATCACACCTATGAAAAGGGCAGTACAGAAGACCGCCATCGACTAGTGATTTGGCTGAAGCAGCAGTTGAAGACCTTGTGGAGTCACCCTCCTGTACGGCATGACTTGGCAGGGGTCCCCAACGGTATGATCTTTCAAGCAGTACAGCACCTTGGAAAGGGGGGGCAAGCGGCGGTGTGTGCTGTGCAGCGCATGAAGCCTGCTTCCGGCACTGGTGACCAGCTTAGCTTTGTACCGGACACTGGCAACATTGTGGTGCTCAAGATATGCCAGTATACTGATCCTGCAAACATCGAGTATGCAGCTCAGGAACTGGCGCTGTTGTACATGGGACTTGGCCCTGGTGAGTGCTGGAAATAACCTGATACCTTGTGTCCATGCTTTTCAGCACCCTGTCAAGTATGATCTCAGTTGAATTGCAGGGACGCTGACTCACTAGTGCTGATAGGTTTGATTGATTGATTGATTACATGAATGATAGGTTCGATACTGGCTTTGTTAGGTGCGTTGTAGCATGTCACATCTCAAGGCCTGCCTTCCATCCTGCTGTGTTTGACTTTGCACCAACAGGCGTGCTCAAGGCACACAATGTTGGGATCGTTTGGCTCAGGTCAGCTGGACAGCATGAAGCCTGGCCTGCATTGGCCATGCAGCTTCCTCTACTGGACGCAGCGTGTCCAACACTGGCGGATAAGATCACACAGGTGTGCCATGCATGTTGGTCATGACACTGCTTAATGTACAAGAATCACACTTCCATCATCCTGTTGTCATGTATCACACAGTTCGAAGCTTCTGCATGTGGCGATGTGGTCACATGGTCACGACGCTGCTTAATCTAGAAGTGATAAGCCAACGTTGGCCTAGCGTGTAATCCAGCAACTGCAAACATCTCATGCAGTCTTTGATATGGCCTTGCTGTTGATGTGCGTGTCAATGCAGTGGCGAGACCCCGGCAAGTACCCATCCACCAGGACCCTGCTCAGAGTGTCTTTCGACCTCCTACTGACGTTGGAGTCTCTGCATGCTCAACACATAGTACACCGTGATATCAAGGCAGAGAATATCGGGCAGATGAATGGGCGCCTGGTGCTCCTGGATCTGGGCATGGCCCGTGTAGGAGGTCTCAACAAGTTCGGCCAGCCACACCACACTGATGCCATTGGTAAATCCTGTTTGTGCTCAGCTTCATTGGTGCACCAAGCAGCAAATGATACACATGGTCATCGTGACAGGGCTGCAGTGGCTGGCATCTCATGTGCTGCAATGTATGAACTGCATTGAACAGAGCTATGAGCACAGCCTGTGCAACAGTGTTGCATGCCATGCACTTTTTGCAGGCACTCCTGCACGAATGGCCCCAGAAGTGAACCTGGAGGCATTCAAGACATCACTGACACAGTTCCTGACGCTGGGTGACGAGCAGAAGCAGATTATGCAGAATCGTTGGAAGGACAAGATGCCAAGCGCTGAAGACAGAGTAATCATGATACAAGATTACACGGATGGTTTGCACAAGCTTGCAGAAGTGGGCCCAGAGTTTGCCGCAAAAGCAGACATATTCTCGTATGGTGTCCTGGTCCTACAGGTTGGTAGCTGTGCAGTTACCTGGCCTGGGCTCATGTCAGCGCACCTTCTTGGCTCTACCAAATAGACCTGTTGTTTGTCACTCTAGCATGTGTCGTTGGGCACACGAGTATGAGGGTCCGGACCCATATGTGTCTCTGTAGCTGTACTCCTGCACTGATCACTTCATGGGACATGTACGATGTTGCTATCTTGGCAGTCACCTCACTGGTGTGCTCACTGTGTGCAGCTGTTTGACCAAGGAAACCCTCCTTTTCACAAGATAACCAAAAGAAGACCTATGGATTATGCATGGCTGCGGCGGGGGCTGGACCTCGTAAGACAATCTCCAGTCGTTGCTCTGTCAGCATGACGGCATGTCGTTGGATGTTGGCACTGAATATTTGTGGTGGCCAGAAGCGCATTGACCCAGTGTTGCAGGTCACCCATACTGCAGAGCACAAGGCGATCGTGCTTGTTGAGTGTTCTAATGGCAAATCCACAGTTGTAGGGTGTATCTCACTTTGTCAGTTTTGCTTCTGACCTGCCCCAATTTGCTCATTGTATCTTGCTGCCTGTTGCAGTGCTGGGTTCACATGGGGCCTAAGCTGCTGTTGGAGAACTACTACTGGTATCACAAGGACATGGAAGAATTTCTGGATCGTACACTTGGGCTGAATGGCCTTCTTGACTTCATGACCCAGGCTCTGGCACCCCCTTGGCGGCGCCCCACTGCAAAGGAGTTGGCAGGCCACAGACTGTTTCAACCAGTGAGTCCTTGTGTTTCTGGACCTTGTTGCAACAGCTTCTAATGACACATGATCGAACACGCACGCTGACAGTGCTACACTTCTACGAGTCACAAATGGTGACATTGGCTCAGCAGCCATCACCATCAAGAGCAACGCCCAATGCAGATATCAGGATTGTGCAGTCAAGAAACTACTAGCTAGTAGCCAATGGGTTATTCTCATTTCCTATGCCGGATCAGTGCCCTGTTCTGTGATATTGCACTGAGTACTTATGAGCGTTGCTATTTTTGTACTGTCTGCAGCTTGGCTTGCAGATTCTAGAAGAGATCATGGCTGAGAACGACAGCACACAGAGGTCATGCCTTTCAGACCTGTTATGCCGTTGGAGTGCACATCAGGGACAAGCAGCACTACATCTCTGCAGCAACCCACAAGCTGCAGCCATTCTCTGCTTCTCAAGGGACGAGGAGGTGAAGGCAGCTGCTGAGAAGACTATGCGGTCGACATGTCTGCCTTGGAGCAAGGAAAAGGAGGGTGCGATTCGTGTGGGCACAGTGAGCAAAGTGAGCATATATATGTAGGTGAACACTGTACATATCAACCTGGTATACACCTCAGCTTGCTTACTTGCATTACAGTTTCTCAACAGTCAACTGGCTACCTTGCAAGTCACTGTCTCCTGACACCCAGTGTTATCTGCAGTCTGGAACCCTGTATGAAATGTCACGGCGTGGCTGCTGTTGTGCTTGCTGCTTAACAGGCTTCAACAGATCTGTCGCTGGACTGCAACATCACCAACGCTATTGCAGCAACGAGGTGTGGCCAGCCAAGGCGGCAGGAGGAGCAGTGCTCACACGTTGATACTGCTACACCTCCAAAGACAGCACTGGATACCATGGAGGTGAACCTCCTTGAGGCTACATCCTTGTAATCCCAATTGCACATTGACAACCAGGATGGTGAATACCATCATTCATGTAACGGTCGTCTGCTTCAAGTTTGTTATGTCCATGAGTCACCCAGCGCACGGCTGCTGCAGCATGCGTTTTACTGAATGCTATGCTTTGTTGCTTTCAGGCACCGCCCGCTGCTGATGTGTTGCTCAGGAGCAACATGAGGGAGTGCAAGAGAAGTGATGCCAGATCCTTCACCACTGCAACACAGGTGAAACACTTGGTTTTCTTGATTTTTTTTCTTATGTAATGATGTAATCATCTCTGTCCGTCTGGGCCGCATCAATGCTTTGTCTTACCTGTCTTGTTCTTCACCTTTAAGCAATGTCCATGCTGGTGCAACAAGATGTGCTGCTCAAGATGTGCTGCATGTGAGGAAGACAAGCCCGTGTATATGTTGATGATGGTGTCACAATTGCTTGGCAAGGTCTGGCGGGAGAGAACCTGTCAGAAAGCAGTGATTTGCTTGTGTGCTGTGCAATCAAAGCAGGACCAACAACACAAGCGCATATCTTGCGAGTCGTATCTGATCATGTGCTGTTTGTTCTTGTATCTCTGTGTTGACAGGGGCCAGCCGGCATACGTACAAGCAGTGACAAGTGCGCTCGCATGGATCTCGACAGTGGCAGGACTGCAAGCAGCAAGAAGAGAGCGAAGGTGAGCAGCTCACAAGTAGTGCACAAGTCATAAGATCCTGCGGCATTCAACACACCAACATGCTGCATTCTGCACAGAATGCTGTGCCAGCACCAACTTGTCGTCCACGCCCGGTCCTATGACAGTGCAAGATCATATGCAATGTGTGCCCAGGAGAACAGGGGTCCTCAGTACATCCCACCTTGCAGGTGAACCCTGTTTTGAGGTGGTGCAGAGTCATTCCGGCACAGCGCATACGTCACCCATCTGATGTGCTCAACAAGCCTGCTGGTGTCTATTGTTCATGCTTGCTGCACAGGGACCAGCTGATGGCGAAATTGAAGCAGGGAGGGGCACCCTCCTGGAGCCTCACAACAGCAAAGAGACCAAGGGCAGTAACATCATCAACAAGCATGCTGAGGTGGGATGTGCACTGAGTGATCTTGGTATTGCAAGTGTCTGGCCGCAGACTCTCTCCGTGCGGCTGGCAGTGCGCATGTTGATGCACATGAGAGTATTTATGCTTTTTGATGTGCATCTGAGCAACTCTGTTTCTTGCTTGCAGGACATTGGGAAGTTGCATACATCTGGGAAGCAGATTCCACAAGGCATGAGTCCTGAGGTGCATCAGGTAGGTACGGCAGCCCAATGGTTGGTGCATATGCAACCAGTGCTGGCGCTGTGTCAGTGCGGAGTGGAAGTATCTGCAGACAATACAGCTGTTACAATGTCATGCATTGATCAGTCTGAGGCCACTGACAAAAGCATGGGCATGTTCTGTTACATGCGGCATACTTGTGGGCATCAGTAATGTGTAGCCTTGAGCCTTGATGCACAGGTGATGCTATAGTCATATGTAGACACGAAAACTCTGTGATTCAAGCCAGCATAAGAGAAAACTATTTACACCGCGTTCAGGCGATGGAGCTGGCAAGGCAATCTTTGAAAGCTTCAAGCATTGAGCTCTCCACCAAGCATGATGGTGGTGTCCCTGCTTTCGTCCTAATCTTCACAACTGCAAACCCAGCTGGCATTACATCCACAGAGATTGAGGCTGCAGAGCCACCCTGGGATCCAATGGACCTCATGCAGCTGCTGGTGAAGGTTGCCGCCAAGTGTTTGAAACACAAGATGGTGGACACAGCACAGGCTCTGCGCACCGCTGCAGGCATCGTCCATACTGCATTACCTGATGACACCCTCAGCATAGATTCACCATAAAGACCTAGTGAGCTGAAGGACTACCAGGCGCAACCTATAGTGAGTATGGCAACAGTTCAGGACAGGAAGTGTTCAGCAGCAATTGCTGCAACAGCTAGTAGACAACAGATGTGCCACCCTGCACGTAATCCTTTCAGCAGTGCCACCAGTGGTCGTATCATACACCTAGTTCCTGGGTCTGATCTATTGTCACTGGTCTATCAGCAGCAGCAGTGAGCTAATGATTGCTCCCCTGCCCATGCACGTACCTCTCTGAGCAGTAGTACCAGTGCTTTGGTCGTTCTCTGATTTGTAGTATGCATGTGAAGTCTTACTACTAGCATCCTGACAGATGATAATGTCAAATGAGGGAGTCACATCTGAACGTGTATCGTGTGCTGCACTCTGCATCATGTGAGAACATAGAACATGATTTCATGATCCGATCATTGTGTGCCGGCCCTTGCGGAATCTGTGATTGACTAATCACTGCTATCTTGTGTCATAGCAACTGCAGCTTCTGCTGCTGTGATGTGTTTCCCACAATACCAATACTGGGTAGAGATAATATCAGCCACTGTCATACACAGATGACAGATCACAAGGTCATGGCCTGATAGTGTCAGTGAGGGTGCATGTTTGACTGATCATCGAATTTGCTGGCCTGCTGGCCTTTTCACAACTTATGTGTCATTTCATCAAGTGTGACTGCCGTGCACCTTGGTGCATGATGCTAACAATGTACAGCTCTGTGGGTATCTTGTACGATGTATGGCTGTATGGCCAACATTCCAAATGTGATCAACCACATTCATGCCACTACAAAACGGATGTATTGATGATATTCTCCATATATGGTGAAATATCAGTAGCAGTATTGTTTGCTGATCTAGGAACTTCTTCATGTTGGAGACAGTGCTGTGGGCTGTGACAGTGCTTTTTACTGTAATCCAACTATGGCAGCAACACTTAGCGGGTTAGGGTGCTTAATTTATGACAGTATTCTTCGTGTGTCACCTCGGGTCAAGGGTTTTTCAGAGAGGTACTGTGTGTCCACTGTGAGGCTATGAGCGTGAGAAAGCAGGTACCCCCTTCCCATGTGCGTAGGGTCATGCATCTCAGCAGCGGCACTACTGCTGACAGAGACCTGGTGTCATTGTGCATCTACTTTTGATGAAAAGTTTTCTGATCATCGGGCTGGAACAAGATGTGTTTACTGAGATGCTGTGCATGAGCCTAAGATTCTGGTGTGCAGATGTATGTTGGTGTTCTTCGGGTGTCTTGTGGTTGCATGCCCAGCGTGCATTGTTGCTCTCAAGCGTGTATGCCGTTGGTCTCCAGGCAGGTCTTACCAGCTGATGAGTGAACATCAAGTGTTTTAAAGCTTCACAACGATGACGCTGCTACTGGTCTTGGGAAAACAGATGACGTCTTCACACTTGTGTTTCTGGCTGTTATGTGTAACACATGTCAAGTGGAACCAAGTACAGGAAATGATCTGTCAGCCAGGCATTGGCGTTGGTGCTGCTGTGGAGTTGCATTGTATTCCACACTGTGTGAAAGAAAGGGGATTTGTGGTAACTGTGTGGTAATCGCCCCTCTTTACACCACAACCAGAAACAACAGTAGCACGATTGACAGCAATCTTGAACAGCATGATCAATCATTGACAAGGTTACGGATGCATGTGTTGCCCCTCAGCTACGAAGCACGTCCACCGACTCAGCCTCGGGAAGTTCAAACTTGCCTGCTAATACCCAGCAGCACTGCACGGTCGGACCGTTACAGCTGCTGCCAGCATCAGCACAACTGGCTGACCCTGCCGCAACTCAGCTTGCACAACACTACAATGACCTTGAATGTAAGCCCATTTTGACTGTGAGAGCAGGGAAGATTGGGAAGGATTTTGCTGTTCGTACAGCGTTGTCAAATACCCATCCACCGTCCTGAGAGCAACCGTGCTTTGCCGACGCACGTGTTCTCAAAGATACCGAATTCGCCAGCTCTACGCACTGTGTAGTAGCAGTTGTTGTCCGACCATGTAGCTCCGCACTTCCACGAACGTGACGTTCATCCGCAGTGCACTGCAGAATTGCCTCATGTGTTTAGTGCTATGATCAAGCAAACATACTTAATGTATTGCAAAGCACTTGAGTCAGACCGAGGTGCGTGTAGATCGCTGTTGAGGTTGCGATCGCTGCAAATCCAACCTGTGCAGTATCACGACACACAGGCGTGCAACCTGTCGAGGTGATACTGAAACTGCTCTGGTTTGTGTGCAAGTAAGTGTGACAGCAACTGCTAAGTCACCAGCAACCCACCTGACAGGGCATCGCTTGGATCCACTAGTTCTGCAGCTGCAGGCGACCTTTCAGGCAGACACCCCCAGAAGTTCGTCAAGTGCATCAAAGTTGAGCCAACAAGGGCAAATACAACACTTTCCGAGACGCTTTAGCTATGCTGCACAAGCATCCTGGCAGTACTGATAGGAACCTGACTCATGTAGCTGCACAACCTTGAGACATGGCACACCGATGTCAACGAAGGTCACTGGTGCAAGCTTCAATCACTTTGGTAGGTACAGGAGTCTTGAAACCGCCGTGAACCTGCCTGCAGTGGCACTGCCGTGTATGGCGGCAGCAGCAGCAGCTGTCATGGCGTGGATTCTGATTCCTTGCTGTCAGTCACAGAGCATTTTGGACATCTCTGCAGTGTGGCAGCTGCAACAACAGCCTGTTATATACGCAGTGACAGGCATAGTTCAACATCAGGCTGTTGATGTTCGTGTATTTGTGTTCCTTGTGTTCCTTGTGTTCATGTGTTTGTGTGTTTCTGCAGGGTGTTTATCACGGCATGTTCTGACCTGAGCCCTGACACCCCCACACAGTGTGGAGTGTGATCAGACCTCATAACTGGAGACCAGCTACAGAGAAAGAATATCTCGTCAAATACAATGCCGTCACCGGTGAGCTAGACCCCAAACCCTAGACAACAGTAGTGATGTTATCAGTGTATGACTAAGCAGTTGCGGAACGTAAGCTTTTAGTCTATGTTCTTCACCTCAAGGAGACTGCGGCTGCAAGTGTGATGCACACATGGACGAGACTGCTGAGAACTGCTGCTGCTGCTATTGTGTTGGCCAGGTGATGAGCTCAGGCGTGTTCAATCTCTTCTCGGTCCAGCCACGATGCCGTGAGTAACACCAGCGACAGCAGCAGCAGCCCATCTGATGAACAGCAGTTCAATGCAAGTCAGACGTGTGGGTCCAAAGGTCTCAAAACAGGACTTCTTACGATGAGCTACAGCTGCTTGGCGTGTTGACTGCAAGACCGCAGCAAATTCACTGCTCAAAGACACTTCCTGTCCACACTGCTGCTGCTGCTGGTACAGACCCTGCAGAGAGACAGCGCTGCATACAGACCCTAGGATAACAATGACCGATGTTGTCATATATTAATCTCTCGCACAGTGCTTTGAATGCACCTTCCTCAGAATTGCATGAGGCTCCCTAAGTGGAGCAGCGCCAACTGGCAAGCTGCCTGCAGCCATCACCAGTGCTCTTGGCAGCCTGGATGAGTTCAAGACGCAGTTGAAGAATGCAGGTGGGGGTTGTCGGTTCGACCCTAGCACTGTGCTTTGTACAGTGTATTGCACATGCAGCTTATCGTAAGTGTGCAGACTGCCTGTGACATGCCAGGAACAGCAGCGCATGCTGTGCTCTTGTGCGCCAACATGGTGCCTGCTTTACTGCATGGGCCAGGAGAAAACAGCTGCTTGTCTCGTCGCTGAATGTACCAAGCAGTTTGGTGGCATCTAGTGTGCTCATTGAATTAGACATAAACATACGAGGTTTCCTTGCTCCTGATTCACTTTGCTTACTGCTGCAGGTGCCACTTAGTTTGGGCGTGGCTGGTGACTGACAAGTCTGGCCAGCTGTCCATTGAAAAGACCCCCAATGCTGTGACCCCCCTGGTGGAGGAGG
>JARWLF010001385.1:0-10392 GCA_029853055.1 Scenedesmus sp. KT-U | reverse complement strand
TGGTTGATGGTCCCAACAAGTGCCAGCCGCAGTTGGTGGACCTGCAGGATTGCCAGCAAGGTGCCTCCACTGATACAGAGAACTTTTATGAATACACAGCTTGTGCAGTTGACCAACGTTTAGAGGCCACCTGACGGCAACACTTCTCCAATACACAGTCACAAGCATCTGTACCTGGAACGTGTAATGCCTGATATGCTGCTGGGCTTACCAGCTCTTGTCTTTCAGCAACTTGAGCTGCTGAAGGTCGTCCAACATACGCAGCCAGCTCTCTGCTGAGCATGGCGGCACAGCTCTGTGCTGCGTGTCTACTGGAGCAGAACACCAACACACTGTGCCCCTCCTTGACAACCTCTGACACAAGAACCAGCAAGCTCCACTTGTCATCCTTGCCTCGCACGGGTAGGCTGCGCAGGATAAGGTGGTGTAGCAGCAACATATGTGCAGTAACATATGTGTGGCTGTCATTGACAAGCAGGTGAGATCTGACAAGGTTGCAGATTGTGGTAGCAACACTGCCGCTGGTTATCAGGTGGTAGGTCATTGTGATATCCTAGGGTAAGCTGCCAAGTGACTGACATGGAGTAAGTTGTGACTGCTCAGGTCATGCACAAGAGGCATACCTTCGGCTTTCTATCAGTATCTTGTCAGGCTCCATGTCCTCAGCGCCTGCATGCGTGTGAAGCAAGCGAAGAAGTTGCAAGCGACTCTGGTCCTTTTCGACATACTGCAGGAAACAGCCCAGCAACTCACCAAGGACTTGGTTCTGCTTAACATACACAGTGCCCTCAAACACTGCATGTTCTGTAAGCGGTACAGGTCTGAAGTTTGTGAGGAAAAGATGGGCGTTGAGCCAGGTGCTGAGGCAGTCCAAACCAGCCATTGTGGCACTCATGGCTACAATCTGCACACAGCACTTGTCCCGGCAAGCAACAAGCTTGCTGAGCAGCATCTCCAGAGCAGCACCCCTGCAATGGCACACCAATAGACGAGCTGATGTTGGTGCTGCAATCTCATGTGTCCATGTGTGCAGGCTTCGAGCTAACATGACAAAAGTGTCAGCCACTCATGCTTGGAGTCTCCAAGTTGGAGAAGCAACGTGAGCGTTTGAGTACTTAGTTTGACTGAAACCCATTGACCAAGCACACTGCAGGATACATGCTCATGTCATGATGCTCCTGTGCTTGTTGCGTACTGACCTGTGGGGGTCTGCCAACATGTGTGCTTCATCAACTACAACGCTCACAAGCTCGTGCAGGCGACCCTCCTGTATCAAGTGATTGATGGCCATGTTTGCCTTCTCAATACTGCAAATGGCTATGCGCTCCACCTGCAGGGAGTACGTCCATGAGCACACGAGTTCACAGTACTGGCATGCTGCAGAAGGTGGAAGATGCTGTTGCCAACTGAACACACCATGCAGGAGACAGTTGCATACCTTGCTTGACAGTGGCTGACCCTCGGTTGTGCCCTGGTAGCCCTGCACCTGCCACTTCACATCAGCCAGGAGCTGTGATAGATGCTGAGTTTTCTCTGACACAATGCTGAGATACGGCAGCACCAACAACCCACGAGGAAGTGGTTGCTGTTTTCTCTTGTCTGCCTGTCTGTGCTGAGTGATAGTTTGCTGCATGCTGTGCATACGTGCAAGCATTAAGATCTCTGCCACCAAACTCTTGCCACCTGCAGGAAGTGACAAAATATTGTGATCACGGAGTCACAAGAAATCTTGATAAACTGCATCTCACTGTATCATGCCTCACCTGACGTTGGTGCACAGTAGACAAGGTTGCCCGCTGCACCACACTCCAAGCATGCTGCTTGCCATGGGTATAGTGTCGTGAGGCCCTTGCGGGCCAGCTGATCTTGTACAGGTTTTGGAAGACCCCATGAGGATATCAGCTGCTTGTCCTGCTGGCTACGTTTCATCCCCTGCTCCTCATGCTATAGGTTCGAGGCTATGGAGCGGGTCATGCTACTGCTGATTTGATCACTTTGATGCACCTGTGCAACATCCTCTAATCACACATTATATAAGCAATCCCTCGCACGTCTGTGTGCACTCAACGCTAGCTTTCACGCGAAAAGCAGGTCATCCGAGGTGCTGCTGTGGTTGTACTGCAGGGAGCGATGTCCAGCACTCCGGGTACTGAAACTGCACGCTTGTCCATCGGCATCGTTGCAGGCAACAACGAGCCACATCACACGTGACAACTGATCCAGAGGTCGCTGCTGAAGCTACACTGGCGCCAGTGGTTCACGAGGAGGATTCAAATGTTGTTAAGACCAGCTCGGGTGTTCCAGACACCGCGCAATACTCCGTGACGATTGCATATCCACAGCGTGCTACTTTGGATGACTTATTGTCGTGTGGACCAACACGCGATGCCGTCTTCTTGGCTTTGGGTGGTGTTAGTTGGCCAAAGGTGAAACACTGCCCTCAAGACTTGTTACAGCTTCGTGGCGCAAGGCGAAGAGACTTCATTCTGTGCAAGCTTGCGAGACAGCCTTTCAAGATGAGACAGGCTTCGCTAGAAAAGTAGTCCCACACTGCAGCAACAACCCATGCATGAACTAGAAAGATGCACAGGATCATGCTGTCGCACCAGGGGTACATGCCTATAGTAGGCTACAAATTGCTACACACAACACAGAACAGAAACACGCTTCAGAGGAGCTCACCAGATAACACAAGCAACAACATACACAACACACAGCAACCACAAACAGAGACAAAAATTACGGAATGGCCACTTGCACACTGGCGCATGGCCAAGCAAACAGGCGCTTTCAAAAAGGTAAGAGAAATCGAAAGCCATACTGGCAACTTGTTCAAGTCCAGCAAAGTGCATTCCTACATCTGTTGCAACCTTCAAGATCACATGAAATCAGGTGATCCATCCTGAACTTGTGCATCAAGTGGCAGGCTACCACAAATAGCAAGACATCTGACCCATGGAGGAAGGAGATTGCTAAAGAGTCACATCTTCAATGACCTACAGGAGAAAGTGCAAGTTGTTTGATGATGATGATGATGATGATGATGATGATGTCAGGTGTGCGGTGCCCCCTTTGCAAAGTGTCCCAACATGACTAGTGCATGACCCTTGTGCAAGCAATTCTGCCTGCTGAACTATGTCTAGAGACCAGGTCAGTGCAGAAGCCCCATCAGAAGTACCTCACATCGCACCACTGCTTTTGTCAGCACTGCCACTAACAATGCCCGTAGCCACATTTGCCGCGCTGTCCTTCTGCTGCTGCTGCTGCTGTTGCTGCTGCTGCTGGTCATTGCATACCACGATAACAACAGGCGGCTGTGGTATGCACATGTGGCCATATGGATGCGCGATTCCAGGCAGACCAGCAACAGCAGGTATGGGTCCTGGGACAGCTAGTGCAGGACCAGCAGGCCAGTTGCTGGGGGCAGAGGCGGTAGCTGCAGTAGTGGTATTTGCAGGCATCCCAGCGACCTGCTGTTGCTGCTGGTTGGATGCACTAGGTGCTGCCACAATGGGATGCCCAACGGTGTTCGCTTCTGGAGGCTGAGAAGCGGATGGTTGCTGGTTCAAACCCGGCAGGAGGCAATTTGTACCATCAGCTGCTGCTGCTGGCGGTGGTGGCGCTGCTGCTGTAGCACTGTCTACCTTGGTAGGTGAGACAGCCATATCTGTGACTTGCTGATCTGCATCTGCAGCATCGCCATTGTCAGCAGCAGCAGCACTGGGATGTGCAGCAGGGCCAGCAACACCTCCTGCTGTAGCAGATGGCTGAGCAGTCTCAAGCACGCTATGGCTCTGCTGCTGTTGTCCAGCATCTTGCTGTTGCTGCTGCATAGAGCCCTGCTGCTGCTGTTGTTGCATCTGTAGTTGCTGCTGGTAATACATGTGCTGTTGCTGCATAAACATCTGCTGCTGCATCATCATTTGCTGCTGCCACTGCTGCCATTGCTGCTGCTGGAAGGCCTGGAAGCTAGGGTCCATCATACCCATGGGCCCGAACCCTGGCATCATGGGATTTACAGGCCCCATAGGCATAAGTCCACTGCCACCCTGAGAAGCAGGACCATTAGCTGAGATGCTGCTGCCAGCAGCAGCAGGTGCCATGATCGGCTGACCAGGTACAACTGCTGGCGTCCCTGCAGCCACCAAGCCTGATGTGCCATCCTGATTGCCAGCCTTACTGGTGTCCTGTTGCTGCTGCTGTAGCATCTGCATGTACTGCTGCTGCTGTAGCTGATAGCACTGCTGCCAGTTGTAGTGTATCATAGGGGCCATCTGAAGTCCTGCCATGTGCAGCTGGTCATACGGCTGTAGAGCAGTAACTTGTGCAGGTCGCTGATTGGATGTGCATTGCTGCTGACTTGCTGAAACCTGCTCTGGCTGCTGCTGCTGGTTTGCTTCAGACTGCTGCTGCTGAGGTGCACCAACTGCTGCCGCTGGAGGAGGCCTCAGAGGTGCAGCAGCAAACCCTGGCTGCATTGCTCCAAACATGCCAGGCTGCATTGGCCCAGCAGGGAAGCCCATCGGCCCCCAGCCTGGCATTCCCTGAGGCGCCATGCATGGCCAGGCTGCTGCTGCTCCAGGTACACCGCCTTGCATTGCTGCTGCATTCGCTCCTTGTGGACCTGCCAAATGCTGCATCATGTAATTTGGTGATTGAGTCATCCCCATGTGAGTCATGTGGGGCATCAAGGGTCCTGGCACTACAGGTATGCCTTCTGCAATACCACCAGTCACCGCTGCTGCTGCTGCCCCGCCTTGTAATGCTGCCACACCAGATGCTTGAGGCTCAGAACAAGATGACTCGGCTGCAATACACAACAGACAGTTGCATTGTACACCCTGGATAGCATGATTGGCAGTACTCACCCACACTGCTTTATGCAAGTTCCGATACCTGTGCCTCATGCGGCTGCCAGCTATAAAGTTACAGCATAGGACAATTCTGGAGTCCAGTGCATACCTGTTTCTCCTTTGCCTGCGTCCATACCTACAGCAGTACCAGCAGCAGCAGCAGCAGCTAAGGTCTGATCAGCCGCTGGAGCTCCAAAGACATGAGATGGACTGTCACCACTGGCAGCCTTCGGCGTAGTGGTGTCCATCGCTGCTGCTGCTGCATCTACAGGTTCGTCAAACGCTGCTGCCAGAAGGCCATGTTCGTCGTCGACCAGTGCTGCCAACAGATGCTCATCAGCAACAGCAGCATGAGCGTCAGCAGCAGCACCACCAGCACCAGGTAGCTGCGGTGAAGCAAATGGGGCTGCTGTTGCCGCTGCTGCCGCGGCTGCTGCCATGGGAGTAAAGCCATTCCCTGCTGCTGCGGCAGCACTGCTGCCAGAAGGCCACCCAGATTGGGGCGCAGCAGCAGCGGCATCCATGAGCCCCTCTTGATCCATCGACTTATGCAAGCCATCTGCAACTGCCATATGCTGCCCAGTGGTATATAGATCACTTGCATTCTGGCAATGCAAAGGATCGGCAACAGCAGCAGCATAACCTTCGCCTGCATCTGTCACTGCTGCTGCTGCTGCTGCCGCTTCATCATCTATCCGCTGCTGCGCCGCTGCTGCCCTACTAAGATCCATCAGCCCTGCATGCGGCTTCTGCTGCTGCTGCTCCTGCTGCTGTGGCTGCTGCGGCGGCGGCGGCTGTGGTGGCTGCTGTGTGGCCGGCCGCTCTGGCAGAGATTTCGTCTTTCTGTAATGCAGGCCGCATGCATTACATAACGTTGGTTTATCTGGGGGCCCTCCTCGCCACTGTGGACTAAACTGACTGCCACAATGATGACACCCTGCGAAGTGCTGAGCTAAAGACCTTCGTTTACGCTTCGGTAGGGTTTTGGTTTTTCTGAAATGACGGCCGCAGGGATCACAAAGCACTGGATGTTCAGGGGGTCCAGCTCGCCACTGAGGAGACTCCTCGGCACCACAGTGACCACATGGACCCTGTTGGATGACATATGTTACATGACAGTCACATAGTGTGAGTGTAGCAATTATAAGACATAAGGCAGTGCCAGCTGCATGCAGTGTAGAGTGGTTCTTGCTGAAGAGGCATGGGTGATATAGACATTACATATGTTCAAAGAAAGATGCAGAAGATGCCTGTGACTGTACATAGTCAGTACTGTGTCACTCAATTGTCAGATGACATCGTTATGACAGATGCAAGCATATGTTACTTACGGAAAGAGCTCCCGCCACCTGACATGTGTGATCCGGCAGACTCTGCACTTTCCTGTAGTACAAACCGCATGCATTGCACAACACTGGCTTATCTGCTGGTCCTGATCGCCATTGACTGCTGATTGTAGTGCCACAATGAAAGCAGGGACCCCTCAATGCGAGTGATCGGCGGTTTGAATGCGACACATCCAGCTCTGCTTTGGGCTGCAGGCCACCGCTTGCTGCTTGGGTGGCTGAGTCATAGGGCTGGACCACAGGCAGCATCTGACTCATGCTAATGTTCTGCCACTGCATGCCACTGGCAGCAGCAGTTGACGTTGCAGTTGTGGTTGCTGCTTTGCGTTCCAAAGCAGCTGCAGCGGCAACAGCAGCAGCAGCAGAGCGTGCGGAGACAGGCAGCGGTGGTTGCATGGACATGAGCTGGCCAGGTTGTGCCATACTGGGGTATGCCATCAAAGGGACACCTGCTGCTGTTGTCGTCATCTGTGTCGCTGTTGTTGTTGACCCTGCAGCATGTTGGCCTAAATATGCTGGTCGCATTGCCATGCTGATGTTGCCTGCTGCTGCTGCCTGACCTTGCTGCTGCTGCTGCCGATTGATGTAGAACCCTGAGCTGGCAGCCGGCTGTCCTTGCATGGCGTAGCCAGCCTGAAAGCCTGCTGCTGCCTGTAGTTGCATTAGCATGTGCTGCTGCTGCAGGAGCATCAGCGGCTGCTGACCATGCAACTGCTGCTGCTGTTGCTTGTTTACATGTGGAGATGATGGTGCTGCTGATGGTATGCTGAGCTCAGGATGATCAGGATGAGGTGTGCCATCACTCTCTGACGACCCAAGGACCAGACCACCTGCTTTGCCACTGGCAGCAGCTGTACCAGCAATAGCAAGTAGACCTGATGCTGCTGCTAGTGATGCACTGCCAGTGGATACTTCAGTCTGTGAGTGCTGCTGCTGTTGCTGGTTCTGATAATCCTGTTGTGGCTTAGAACCATCTGGTGGCGAAGCAGTCTGCAGTGCAATGCAACGCGTCAGCTCTATCGGCCGTGAACAGCAAGTTGCTACGGGTAGTTGCTGCTGGTATGACGCTATTATAGGAGCCCCAGCAGGGGAAGACTCATAGCTGAAGCAAATGCAACGTTCTCTGCACAGCACTTTCGGTGTGCCGTTGACAAAGTGACAGATCTTGCATTGGATCTTGACTATGGTGTGCATGGTGTCAGTGACTCCTCAGCCGCAGGGATTCAGGGCTGCTCTTATGCAATTACTGCGACCTTATTACTGGATCGACTGCATACGTGCACGTCAGAGTTTCTCACCAGGGTTGAGTACATGTTTGCTGCAGGTGCGCCAGCCTGCTGCCTGAGTGACAACGTCCAGGTAGGCACCGTGCCAGCAGGCGCTCAGCTGGCACGATGCAACTATAGACTTTCAAAAGGTGGGAAAAGCTGTTATTGCCACCGTACGCTGCAGTAGCGAACTCAAAGCGACACTGAGCGGAGGCAATCACTGGTCAAAAAGACGAATAGACATCTCTTATGACGAGCTAATGTACCAACTGGAATATCTGCGTAACAATATATCTGTACTGTATTTCAAATTTGAGGCCTTGAAAAGCAAGCTTTTGAGTTTTTGAAGCCGTGCGCTTTCGTCGCCGGAAGACGTGTGTGGTGAAGACATACACAGTCACAAAGACCAACTATTGATAGATTAGCAGCGGCCACAGTACCAGAGTGAGCGAGCTTGAGGAAGATCTCTGCTGCTACTTGTTATCTTGTCAGTGACAACGTGTACAGTTGCTGGCAGTGAGGCACTTTCTGCAGCTGAACATTGCTTTATCAGGATGTCGAGTAGACACAACATGTTCTGCGGCAGAAGATCAGCAGGAAAGAGCGCTTGACAGACACCTTGACTGTTGCGTAGCCACTGACAAGCTATCCCAACTGCCAAGCAAGCACCTGGGGCATCGCAGCGCAACGCAAAGCAACCAAAGTTGTGCGCGTATCGTTGTCACAGTCGACATATTTGTGTCGACTTTTTGAAGCACCCACGTTTGTCCTGTCACGGGCTTACATTTCACGCTTGCTGCTGTCAACGTCCTGACCACAATGTTCGTGATGTCAAACAGCTTTCTGACCAGTCAGAAGCGTAGCTTGGTGCATAGTATGCGAAGCAAATGCTGTACAGTCTCTCGGGACGGAGTCTCACAGTAAGCGCTGCCTCACAACCAGATAGCTGTGCTCAACCGGCACGCAAGTCCGGAAGTGTCATTGATTGTGTTCTTTTCATCTGCACAGGCACGGTTCTTGGCGTAGGAGACTTGCACGGTCCAAAATACAGCCAGGTGGTGTTGTGTTGTCAGTGACTGCTCCACATGCCGTCGGTGACGCCGCAGATTGGCCGGTGAGTTGACTTTGAATCACGTGACTCCGTTATTGGGCGCGTTCAAGTAGCTCTTCAGGTGCTGCATGGTTGGTGTGCAGTAGTAGAGTCCATACACTACCATATCGGACAAGCCACCAAGTCTTACTGCCTTGCTTTCGCTGGGAGGATCATCCGCACAGCTACGAATCATCGAATCAGGCTACGTTCCAGGACAGGATCTGCCAATTGAAGCAGTCGCCCTGGTGGATGAACGTGTTTTGTGGCCCGAGTCTTGTAGGTCATGCCATGCTGCAGGACTGCATATGTTACGGCTGAACAAGTCTTTGCCCCCTGCAGGTGAAGGACGAGGCAATCTCGCGACTGTCTGCCGAAGCAGACGTTTTCAACAGCTCCAGGCCTTGCAGTACATCAGTCTATGGCATGGTTTTTGCTGCCGCTGTCTGGTCTGGTCCAGAGGCATCATGGGATGAGGAGCAAAGCTGGTGGTCTGCAGGGCCGCTGTCTTGGAGAACAGCAGACGAGCGAGAGCAGTGGAGGGCCGAGCAGCAGTCGCTTAAGCAGCTGAACAGCAACATCCAGGCACCGCGAGTCAATAAACTTGCACCTGCAAATGGTGAGGTCATCATGTCAGTAGATCAGGAGGGAGTTGATGTTGAACAGCAGTGGCTGCAACCACCAGTTCAGCTTGAGTCACCCCAGTAGAGCTTGTTGACAAGCATATGGTGAAGTGCGCGTGCATCCAGACACTGTTTGCATGTTATGATGATTGCACAGTAGTAGATTGAGTGGTGTGTTTGCAGGATGTTGCTATGAACAGCACGGCGTCCTCCACCGCAGCAAGCAACACCATGTGTCGCTGTCTGCTCAGTTTGTATAACAAGAACTGGCGTGTATTGTATATTTGTATGCAAGAGTAGGTTCCTCTTTAGCTTGCAATGCTAGTAGCCCCTCTGGTCGTGTTGACTTGCAATGCTAGAATGATGTGCAGTAGTTCTGGCACACCGTCCTACTTGTACCGCCCGACTGTTGCTGGAAGTAATATAGTGTGGTCTTTAGACTTCTGTATTGTGTCGTTGTTTGTGTGTATGTATGTTTACTGATGATGGTTTGGTGTGATTGGGAGCAGGTGGTTGCACGCATGTCAGATGGTGTGTTTACGCACTGCCTTATTGTAGTTACTGAGCTGTTCAGGCACTGCCTTATTGTAGTTACTGAGAGAGTTTACACGATTATGGAGCAGTCGGATTGCAGGCCCAGATTTAGATGGTCATGACCAGGTGTTGCGCAACTACAGCATGTTTGCCCAACATGGCTGAATGGTGGAGGTGTTGATGGACATATGCATGTATTGGTCGGATGATTGGCCACAACATCATCATGTGTCGAGGGATTGTGCATTGTCAGCTGCCATGAAGCATCAGCTGTGTGAGAAATGACCATGCCTATTGGATAGGAACTTTGACTTCCTTGAACGTTCTGGTATAGATTCGTCGGGCCAACTGTGGACCTGGACAGATTGTAACAAATCCACCCCAAACAAATTCAAGCCAACCTACTGAGGTTGTTACAAGATGCCATCAGCTTTGCACAATCTGCACCAGTCACTATGGTACCAGCTGCTACTTCAACTGTAAACCAGTCTGCTGCGCTGCACTGATGTAGCCGAACGGATATCTTACTATCAGTCGGACTCATGCTGATAGCCTAGTCCTCTTTCCTGTTGCTGCTGCTTGAATCCTGCTCGTGCCAGCAGTGCAGCTCCATATGACGCCTCGACTGCAGTCACAAGCACAGAAGCAGCTGTCATGGAAAGCACATCTGATGTTGCT
>JARWLF010001384.1:0-10398 GCA_029853055.1 Scenedesmus sp. KT-U | reverse complement strand
CGTCTCATCTCCCCCTGTATGTACTCCAGGCGCTTTGATACATTGGTCTTTGCCTCCACTAAGTCTTGCTTGATCATGGCCGGCCCAATCAGCTTGAACACAGTAGCATCGTCATCTAGCAGCTCAAGCTCCTGAAGTGTACAAGTGGGTGCGCACATGGTGAGATTACTGCAGCATATCTTACAAGAGGTGACAGGCAGTCTTACTGTTGAACCTACCTGCTTCACCATCTCTGTCTCGCTGACTTGTAACATCAACTGCTGCCGTGTTTGAGCATGGGTAGACAACTCTGAAGGCACAGAACATCTGGTGTGAGTGAAAGCTGTGGACTTTTGTACAGAGCTTGCCTGGCGCTCTTGCCGCGCACTGGGAGGTACCTTGCTGCAGAGCCTTATATGTCTGAACTGCATCTGTGAGTGTCGTGTCTGCCATTTTATGGTTTATCTATGTCGTGTACGCTGTCTATGAACCGGCACGCAGCCTGCAAAGCAGAAAGGCACCTCACCCCTGCTTGATGCCTGGATACTGCCACCCTTTTGATACTCACAAGTACAGTTGCTAGCAAACTCAACCATGCATGAGACACCTGAGCATTCAAAATGCGGGGTGCGTGTGATCCACTAGCTTGGCTACAGTCGCAGTCTCGACTCGCAGGTACATGTAACACTGTTGCAGAACAGGTTATGAATCTTGGGTTAGGACTCATACAAGATTTGTAGCCCAACAACAACGATTACTGTCTTTGTGCCCGCATATCTGTCAACAGTCTACTAGTGCACCAGCTTGCTGATATAAGCAACGTGTGAAGCAAGCCTTTCCCAGAGCATGCAGCTTTTCAGCAACAGTTCCTGTCAACTGCGTAAGTACAGGCATAGCCCACATGCCAACGATACTGAAGTCACCACAAACGAGCAACTTGTGCTTATTCATGGGTCTGGTCACATGAAGGTCGGCTCTCTCCTCTTCATAACAGCCTTTCTCTGTCTTTCTACATCAAGAACGACAGCCTCATGGCTAACCAGGCCACTGGCAGAATGACAATGTGTGAATGCACGCATGCCTGCTGCACTCTAAGTGACTCAAGAACCTTGGTGAGCAACAGACCCATCACCTCCTGCAGTCCCCGGATGTGGGTTGACCTGTGCATGTGGAGTATGCTGTGGGTTCAGGTAATGACACAACAGGGCTGCAACAGCTGCATCACCAATATCCTCTGCCTGAAGCATGAGGTCAGCAACCATCCTATGCTCGAGTTGCCTGGTGGCATGCAGCTGGCACAGAGCGTGCAGAACCTCAAGCTCCAACAGAATATCACATCTAGGGGACTTGCAGCGCTGCACACCAGTAGCTAGCAGCCTGTAAAGCATGGGGCCACTCAGCTGCTGCATAGCTGGCAAACCGCACACATAGTCCAGCATCAAGATGGGCCAGTCTGTCATCCGCGAAGTGGCTTGTGCGACCTCGCTGACTATATCAGGCCCGAGCCGGTGTGCTGCTTCCTGCTCCAGCAATGTGGGCATGTACTTGAGCCTGCGCAAATCGCCTCTGCTGCTGAACACCCAGTTTCCGCTGGCAATGCCTTGGAGCTCCAGCCGTAATGCTGCTGTGATGGTGTCTGTGTCTGCTGGTCGTATCATGAGCAACCTCTGCAGGATTGCAGGATCATGTCCTCGTCTGATGGTGGTAAGGTAGATGTCCTGCAGAGCAGCTGCTGACAGTTGCCGTTGCCAATCTATGGTGGTTTGCTTGGCTAGCAGCTGCATGGCTATGCTGCTTTTGCAGTTGATAGCCAAGTTGAGTAGCTCTGGTAGGACTGCAGCACGGCTCGGCAGAGGCAGGGACTCCTGCAGACGTAATGGTGCATATCAGGCCAGTACGCTGGGTTAGCAACCATGTAATACCCATCAAAGGCCATAGTGTCGTTGCCAATGTCATGTCTTGATAACATTATACAATCGTACTATATTGTATTCACACTAAGATGCAGGAATCCAGGCAGGCAGCAGGGTAAGAGACACCTCATTGCATGGCACCAGACAAAGTGTTGGACATTGCACCCGGTACCTCTCTGCTGAGGTCCTGCCTTGGAGGACATGTCAGGCCTGATAAACAAACGAAGGCCAAAATAACAACTTGCGTCAAGCATAGCTTACCAAGTATGAGGCGTCATTGCAGCAAATGACTTCAGTCCAGGCTGGCAGGTCTGACTGCTGACCACTGGCCCTGAGGGCTGTCACCCACACCTCAATGCCTTCGACTCTGGACTCGACACCGGTCATCAGCTGATGATGGCTGATGCGTATATCAGCGTCCTGTACAAGGGCAGTGGCCATATCTGCAGGGACGTTCTGGACCTGGAACAGCTGTCGGGTGAACTCAGGGTTGTCTGCTACCAGGCTGCTTGGCACCAGGACATGGTCCTCGGTCTGGGCGCGCATCAACCATTGGGCCGCTGCTACGCGTTTATTCTGTTTATCTTCCAGGAATTGAATCCGTCTCTTGCCCACAGGGCTGTTCGTTGGCTCAACGTGCAATGTTGCTGCCCTTTGGACTTGCTCAAGCAGAAGCTGCTGAATTCTGGAGGGTTGCCTGCTCAGTAATTGAAGGCAAAGACGTCTGCACGAATCACTGACTGTGCATAAGCGAACTATGCTACATAGACTGAGTCGCTCAATCACTACGTCAAGTGCCTCGTTGAAACTGTGGGTGAGCGACATTTGCTGGCTGGTCACATCCGTACCATTGGAATCAATTGTAGCATCAACAACAATGAGTTTTAAGCGTCCAGAGACAGGTGTAAGCAGCATGCGTAGCTTATTGTGTCACAGGTACGTGAGTACTGCCTCGGTTCCCCGACGACACGCGCGTTTATCCTTCACCTGCTCAGACGACGGGAAGCTGCTGACGACTTCACCAGCATACGCTGAAGTAGGTTTTACATGTTACGCTACACAGTCAGAGTACAAACAGGTACTGCAGTGTAGGTACTGGCCCAGCTGTATGCCGCGAGATTGGCCTTGCGTAAGCTTTTGCTTTCACAGTCAGGTAATGCGCCTGCGGCAGATGTTTGATGCTATATGTCATCAGAACAACGACTGTATCTGTGACACTGCTGTTTGATAAAGGCAATGCGAATGGAGGGTGAGGACACTGCAATGACCACTGATGAAGGTGGCCCGTCATACAAAGCAGCTACTAAGCATTAGGTATAGAAGTCCCCAAAGTTACGAGAACCCATCAGATGATCGCCTGCGAGTCCCCCACTGGCAGCAAGTACCAACTCACAAACAGCATCATGCACACTAAATCATGGAATCCTCTCATCTGAGAATTGTACCGAAGGCGTGTTTTACACTTATGACACTGACATATATGAGATGCTGATTAGCCTAGTTGAGACTAGTCGATACAACAACCGACACACTCTCATAGCCCTATGTCAATCGTCTGCAGCAGCTTATACTTGAGGCCTACAGCAGTGTTGCTATGTTCCCAGGCTCAATCCACTACTGCAACACTTTCACACCAGCACAGGCTGAACATTGCACACCACAGCACATCTCTGCCAGCTTCAGTGAGCACAGCAGCTGCAGAAGATCTTGTTGCGTCAGCAAGGCCATGAGGCCAGGTGCAGCTGGCTGCTGGATACCCGCTCGACACAAGGAGATTGATGTGACTAAGCTGTATTTTTACTTGGACGTCAATCTGCCATGGCATCTGCTGCTGCTGTTGAAGGCTGTTTCGCACCGCCCTTGCTGAGCAATTGGTCCTGCGTGGCAGCACAGATGGTGGACTTGTGATGTAATTCTCAGATCTCTGGATGCACTGAGGAGACAGGCCGTGGTTCAACGCGCATACAGCTTGCAGCAGCTGATGTTTGTCAGACGCCACAGCTCCAAACAATAAGTTAGCGACATGCTAGTACAGTCAGAGTGATCATCATCTGTACACTAACGGTTAGTGTACAGTTTTGCAAAGTTGGCGATCAAGGATACAGTCATCCACATCAAGGCGGTGGCCACTGCCGTGCTGATGTTGTGGGAAATTACTGACCTGCAGCAAGCCTTGTATCTGTTTGCTATACTTCTTTCCTTCGCCTTTATTGCCAGATAGCTTCGTCAGCTTGTTTCTGCACAACAAACGCAGACAGCAGAGTGATAAGAGTGGGTGAGATGCAGAAGGGGCCAACATCACCACTGCCTGCTGGAACAGGCTGTGCTTGGAAATTGCGCCATGAAAGTGTTGCACCACCTCTCATAGATGTGCTGATGCGGGGCAAGCCTCAAAGGCGTGACATCTACTCTCAGCAGCAGAAAGTGCACAGAAGATAGGCAATTACGACCAGCCGAATTAAGTTACAAGGGTCTCATGTGCTGTCTCATTGTCTTTGTTGAATCAACTAGTTGATTTTGCCTATATGAGGAATCGACCAGGCACTGCTTGAGCGACGGTACCGAGCACATAGCTCTCAAACTTCTGTGATTATGATAACCAATCAGGCACTGCATGTCACCAACCTGCTGCTCTTAAGGCCTGCAACCTTCACTTTCAACGCCCTTTTCAACTCCATGCGCTGCCGTTGCTTATCCTTCGCTGTGACGAGCTCTGGAGTAGAGACGGCACCACCTGCATCAGTCATGTGTACTGGGCTGCCAGGAGCTGCATCCTGCATCATGGCATCGCCATCTCCTTTGGCTTTGGCAGCTCTCTTATTCTTCTTGTTCTTCTTCTTCTTACTATTTTTGCTAAATCCAGGCTTCATTGTGTGCTAGGCCAGCCAATCACAACTAGATGGACGGGTCCTGGGCTGGAGTGGAGACAGAAATGTGGCTGCAACACTGGTATAGGCCTGTCTTGACACTGTGCTTACGTTATGTGTCTATTTACCGTACTGTGATGCTATATTGATCTTTGTCGATGATTCTGATACTCTCGATGCTGTGAAATTGGCCGCTGGCGGCAAGGCCTCTGCTGTAGGGCTCGTGTGCGTATTTCACTTCGCGTAGCGTGCTTTGCTTGCAGCAAGATCGTACCAGAGAACCAGTAGCTGCCGCGATGTGTGCTGCAGATGTATAGGATACAAAGTGTGCCCTTCAGTATATCCAAGGACCGGACGTGCATGCAATCTGACTTGACTAGCTGGCTCCGAGGTGCGCAGCCCCATGAATATATGTAATTGTGCTGTTACGTAAAGGATTCTAGGCTGGTGCAAATGCAGAGTGACATGGCTGGTGACATAATAACAGATGGGTGTTTTGTTGTTGTCTGACTTGTTGTTTCTGGGTGTATTATATGTAAAAATATATGACGCCTGCTCGCTCAGGGATGCTGTTCTGTTGGTACCCTTGGGGTGTGATGAGAACTGTGTACATGAACTGCAATCCATAATTGTCATTGATCTAGAGTATAGGCCTGGCAGCTGACCAGGCTGAGCTGTATGATTGCAAGTCCCATGCTGGGCAGATAGTATGATCAAGCCAGCCAAGCTCATAGAAGGGACGAACCAAGAGCTGCTGGCACAGCCGCAGAGGTGATCGCCCACAGCACACAAGCTGGCCGTCACAAATACACATTGACTACAGGCAGAAGACAGCCCGGCTTGGTGACAGCAAAGCACCATGGTCAACATGCTGCCAATGCATACTTTGCAGGACAGCTGCTTGCTTGCAAGTTGATTACGTTGCTTTTGTACATTGCGAGCTACCTTCCAGAGTCACGTGGCTGCATCTATCAGGTCATCAGCATACTCAAAGGCCTCGGGTTCATTCTGCCCTCCAGGCACCAGGCGCAGCTTAGTAGCCTCTGGGTTGAAAGCAGGTGTCTTGCATAGTGCCAGGAAGTGACCAGCAATGCGACGCCTGAGGCCATCCAGGGTCTTGGGTGACCGACCCCTGAGCAGTGCAGTAGACATTATGCCATACTCGATATCCACAGTCGCACATCCATCAAAAACTTTGCTATGATGAAACACAGACGGATACTTGCCATGAAGCTCACAAGATTGCAGCTGTCTGCACCTTTCGGCCAAGAGAGGGATGCAAGGAGACTGCACAACTGCCACAACTGTAGTTTTAGGTCATGTGTCCTGACTTCCTTAGGCACATAATCCGCAGCACGTGAAGACACTGACCTGTTCAACAGGTCGGCTTCTCTGTCAATAAGTTCCACCAGCTCCTTGCTGGCAGCACACACAAAGTCCTTGACTGCCCACTTTACATGAAGCAAGACATCCAGACGCTCATCCAGAGTCAGATTGGCAAGTGTAAGGCCGCGGTACAGCTGCTGCAACTCTGCTGCTCGTACTGTATTTGGCGTATGCACCATGACCTGTATGCATGACATGACAGAAGTTGTACCGGGTACATGCACTGCCTCAGGGGGTGGTAATCCTCAGGTGTGGCATACAGCTGGTGCTACGTGCTGAGTACAATGCCATCGTGCAGTGCAAATGGTACAATGCCCACCCTACTTGCAAAAGAAACTGCGGATGGTTCACCTGTTTGCCGTTTGTCAGGCTCCATACTTTAGGCTTTGACAGTGTGTCCAACATCTTGCCGATACCTTTCGCCTTGTTCTCATGCTTTGCATTGACACGTAGTCTATCCAAGGTTTGCAGAAGGCGTGTCTCCTTGGCCAGAAGCAATTGTAAGGCTGCTTGCTGATCAAAGCCCTGCACCCATCAGAGAGCAATGAGGTCAGGGACTCCAGGCTTACACCAAGCACGAGAGTGTGGTGTGCCAATCTACAACCACTACAAGACCTGGAGGGTGTCATCCTGAAGCAGTGCTGAATGGTCTGGTTACATGCAGTTGGCTTCACTGGCAACTTTGAGACACCAGGCGATTGGTCACAAGAAATCACCGACCGTCTTGGTCGACAGTTGTAAGACAGCAGATACACCACTCAGACACTGCTTCACCTTTTGCCCACTGGCTGCCGCTGCCGCTGCCTTGATTGCTGCTGTCTGCTGCTTCCTCCAAGTCTCTAGTTCTGAGCTTAGAAGCTCGAAGTCTTCTTGAGTGAGCGGGTGTGTCCGTCGCTCAACCTCACGCCTGCATAAGCAGCAAAGTATTGCTTATCAAGATAGTTGGTGAGCCTGGGGTGCATCATATGCGGGTGCATGGCTGTGTGGTAGATGTTTGCACATTCATTGTGCATAGGGGATTTCTCAGACTCATTGGCAGTGCCACACAGCAGTGGCTCAGCACAAAGCATCAACTTGTCAAATTGACCTGAGCAGATTAGCTGCCAGTGCTTCTGCATGCACTCACATCCTCTGTGCTACTGCTGCAGCCTCTCTGTCTCCTGCTGCTGTCGCAAGAAACTCATCCCGCTCAGCCTTGATTGCTCTCAGAGCAGCTGCTCGCCGCCGAGCTAGCCAGCCCTTGGTACAACGTTGTATGGTTGATGCAGCCTGTGCTCGCCGCTCACAGACAACTGCTGCTGAAGTGTAGGGACGGGGCGTAATCACCCTGCACTTGACAGGTACCACCATGTCGGCCACCAGCTACACACATGCAAAGACTGTGAGAACACACAGCTGATACTCGAGTGCTCCGTCGGAAAGCATCTCATTAACAGTCAAGATTCAGTGGCGACCGTTCAAGCTGGTTCAAGCAGCAGTAGACCCAACATGTGACCCACCTGTCTCCAGCAGTGCTGAGCTCAAGTCCGGGCTTTGCCATCTGTGTTGCTGCTTCACGCACTGTTTGACTGCTGGTACTAGCCGCTTTTACTGTTTGTGTCTGTCGAGACAGTTTGGGCCCTGCTGCTGCTGCAGCTGCCAAGCCCTGGGCTGCTGACCGCTTGGGCTGTGGTGGTGTTTGACTGCTGGCATGATGGTAGACTATGCTGCTCTTTTTGTGACGGTAGCCACCCAAGAAGGGTTTGGGGCTGTCCTGAAGAGATGTGATGTCAATAGTGACATGCAGAAGCTTGCAGGGTACGCCAGGGCCGCAATCGACCTCTACGTCTATGGCCTGCAGAGATCAAGAATTACAGCGGCAGCCCGTCAAGATGTTCAGGTTAAGCATCATACAAAGTCTTTGATCCTTGACTGTGACATATCATCATTGCAATGTGGGCCTGAATCACTATAGTCTGTATACTGTGGGCTATCAGACAAGCAGCTTGCTGTTCATAGTAATCAATGTCTCACCCTGATACCATCAACAAAATACGACTTCTGTGGAGTCCTGCTTGTAGCTCCTGCCTGTGCTGCAGTATCCACGTCACTAACACCCTCTTCTGCAGCTTCTGGACTCTCGTTGTGTTCTGTGGATGAGGATGCAGCAGTTGCTGCCTGGTCCTCGTCCACCTGCGTTTGGTCACTACATGCTGTTGCTTCAGTTGGCTGATCAGCTGTGCCAACATCTGCTGCTGCTGGAGTACCTCCTGACTGACTCGGGGACTGCTGCATCTGGCTGCCATTTGCTTCTAGTGGTGCTGGAGCCGCTGCATCAATCATCTCAGATGCATAAGCATCAGAGTAGTATGCATTGCTGGACTGGATCACAGCCTGCAGAGCGAAAAACAGACATAGTGCGCACGCTGAGTGACATGAAAACGCAGATTCTGCTGTCATGAACTAAGCATGCTTGACCTCCTGCATGTTCAAGATAAACCGAATGTGGTGCCATCCCAGGCATGCAAGTAGGCTCATGCAGCCAGCACACCTCGTCATCATTGAGAACTCGCTGAGAGCCTTGCTCTTGCTGTGTCACGCTGCCATCTTGTTCGTTGATGTTGCTGTCCTCTACCTCTGTGGTTGTTGCAGCGTTGACTGTTTCACCAGCCATGGCAGTGTCTATGGTCGTCAGCTTTAGGTCTGTTTCCAGCCCATCCTCTGCAAGCTGTGCGCCTGCATGAACATCAACTTGTCACCCCCCCACACGACTATTCTCCTCGCGTATCAAGTAATGAGTGCTTGCCGAGAATTTCCGCTCTACATGGTACGGGACAGCAGGGCCATATGCTTCCACTGCTAGCAGACAGTACAACAGACGCCATATGCTGAAAAGGAACCAGCAGTCCCACTGCCTCTTGTTGAGAAGACACCTACTAGCGTTTGGAAGCTTATTAGAGTCTGCCTTGGTGTCCTCTGGCTCCATACGGTGCGCCAAGCCCTTTGCCTCCTTGAAGCGGGTTGCCTGCTATGTCGAGCCCTTCTGACGCTGCATCACTTATAGTGCCGGTTCTTGCACTTCAGCATCAGCATTTGTGTAAAGCCGGTGGCAGAAGGACGTAAGAGCCTTCAAGGTCTACGGTAGGCTACCAGCTAGGTGCGCCAAACAGGCTTGGGCGGCATCTTATCGTTTGATGTGCAAACGCCACATCTGATAATACATACAACAACAAACTGCGTACGTCTCAAACAAGTAATAGGTTTTGAGCTGCACTTTGAACGGTGGTGACCATTGCCTGCCGGAAAATGAGAACGTGCGAAGGCGATGGTGGCAGGCAATGTGTCAACAGTCATCAGTAAATCTGTGTATCTTGATTGGTTCGAGCTGAGACTATGAGCAAGCACAGGAACAAGGACCGAGGTGACTGCCTTCGCCATTCACATCATCCACAACATCTGTACATGTGGACAACTGAGGGTGGCGTGTCGTTAACGTTCTGACTCAAAGAGAGTCGCCTGTATGCAGCTTAGGTGTATATCATGTGTGTTATAACCAGATGCATGTACTGCAGGAGATGTTATCGAGATTAGGAGAGCTATGCTTGATCTGCAGAAGCAGCTGAATGACAGAGTTGAGGCAGTCAAGCTGCTTCAGGTGGAGAACCGAAGATGTCATCAGCACATAAAGGGCTTGGAGTCGAAGCTGCTGCAATCAACATGTACAGCCACACCCGGGAGCACTGTGAACGATTTGTCCGCAGCGTCGACACAACCTGCACTGTCAGATTCATGGTACAGCAACAGGACAGCAAAGACTGGTGGCAGCCTTCGATGCAGCACAGCAGGAGATGCATCTGCACTCAGAGTGTTCAAGCAAGCAGTAAGTTGATGCTGTGATGACCAGTGGTCTGGAGATGAAATGACAATGCCTACTTGTATAGCACTGCTGTCCCATGTGATGCTGCCGGAAGCCACGCACCACATGCAAGTGGTGAACAATCCCATGCTCAAAATGCCAAACTGCGCACTCCGCATGCATATCAGGGCTTGCACGCAATACTGCCCGAGCACAGCCAACCCAGGTTACCTGCGTGCATGCTGATCACCATCTCATAAGGTTGCTGGGTTCATCTGCAGGCTGCAAAGGCAAGAACAGAAGCTGAGAAGGCTTCCACAGCCCTTTCAAGTACCCATCAGCAACTGCAGGAAGCAGAACAGCAGCTGAAGCAGGCCGCTATCGAGCACCAGCAGCTGCGTGAACAGTTCACAGCACT
>JARWLF010001383.1:0-10399 GCA_029853055.1 Scenedesmus sp. KT-U | reverse complement strand
TGGCTGAGCTTGCAGCGGACACAGCAGCCCTGCAGGTCAGCGCAGCAGCACTGGATAAGGATGCAGGTGAGCAAGCTTGTCATGTTCAGACAGTGATCCAGACAGCATAAGATAACATGTGGTCTTACGTCTGTGTACTTACACACCAGCAGAGGACTTGCTTGATCCAGTATCGAGTGCACTACCAGCTGCCAATGTGGTGCTTACAGAGATGCTGCAGAGGCGTTTCATCCGCAAGCGTCAAAGTCTGGCAGAAGCGATAGCAGATGATGCTCGCCTGGTTGGCATGACAGAAGCTGAAATAATGGAGGAAGTAAGAGCCAGGGTAGGTAGCGCTGTTACCCTCGGCTATCAACCCAGCGTGTATCATGCAGGAGGCGAATCTGCTGATGAGCAGCACCTTCAGCCTGCTGTGCCCCGCACAACTTGCATACAAAGTTGGCATGGTGTGCTTGTTGATTCCAGGACGCCCCTTGTCTGCTGACCTGCAATCTTCCTTCCCTTGATCACAGGGTGCTGAGATGGCCAAACGCCAGCAGCTGCTTGACACCTTTAACTCCCTAGGGCCAGGACAGCAGCAACAGCAACAGCACCGAGCGCAGCAGGGAAAGGCTGGCAGCATTGAAACGACTGGTCAACAACCCCTGAAAGCAGCACAGCCAAGAACAGGGGTTGGTACAGCAGCCAAAGGGCACCAGCTACCAGGTACAGCCACCAGCCACAGCAACAGCTGGAGACCACCAGGCTTTCATGGACGTGATGGAGCACATGAAGCAATGGGTCAAGGTCGGTGACATGGACAGCAGCTGTGATACATGATGGGTCATAGAAGAGCTCCTGCTGCAAGACCCTGCTGCACGAAGCACAGCTCTGGGCTTTGAGAGACCTTGCAGCCGTTGCTTGGCTAGTCCTGCACGATGCAGTGTTGGCACAAATCCCTGCACTTGATGTTGAGGCTAAGCAAGGGACTTGCCACTGCTGCTGCAGTTGACAGTGAAGGTGAACATGCAGAGTGTTACTATGCAGAAGGATCTGCCAGTTACAATCATGCAACTCAGGCAGCAGATGCTGCTGCAGAAGCTGCATGCGAAGACGCTGTTGCCGCTGGACTGCCAGGCATGTTGCAGTATCTCAGGTGTGCTGAATACTTGTGATACAGGAGCATTGAAGGCTGTGCTCAAGTTCTGTAAAAACTGTTACCACCGTCTTGCTGCATGACGTTGTCTGACAAGGCACTCAATGGTCCCAGGGCCGACGAAACCTCCCCACTCTCCTTGTTGCTGCAGTGAGCAGAGAAACAGAGGACTCACCAACAAGCTACACTTGGAGGATGTTGCTGCGGCCGTGCATGCCACCATACCTCAGCAGCAAGAACAGCTAGCTGCCATGCGCCGCAAGTCAGCAGTAACTGCCACCAGGTTGAACTGGCAGGTCAAGAGACCCCACACATATGCAGGAGACCTGGCTCTGACTGCTCACCAGAGAAGCATCAAGGCCTTCGTGCAGGTGAGGCGTGTTGCTTGTGGAGTGTCTAGCATCATGATAGAGCCAACATACCTGTTGTGCTCTGCACTGCCTGCCGTCCGTCAAGTCTTTACTGCCTGTCGGCTGTTGCAGCCGTACTTGCTGTTGCTAGCTCCTCCCAGCCCTATGCTGCGCTGGTGCCTGCTATGATCGCTGATCTCCTGCATGTACTGCTGCAGTCAATACTTGAGGAAGTGCTAGAGTCTGCCATGGTCCACATTTCTATGCGACCCACCAAGCAGCAGGTGGCGGTTGAGCTGGCAGAGTGGAGAGCAAGGCAACCAGAAGCACTGGCAGCCATAAGTAGACATGTGGGAGACAGGTAGGGTTGTGCATTGTAGACTTGATTATACACATCGACATTTGTGGTCAAAGCCTCGTGTAGCAGCATGAGAATGACCGCACAGCACGCATCTGGCAGAAGATATACGTTCACACAATGAGTCGCAATCAATCGTAACAAGGATACTATCCTGCAGCACTCCTTGACTTGCCATGTGAAACTTTGGATTATCTTAATGTTCAACCTGTGCCATCTATGGTCTTCAGATGTCTTGTGTCTTTTCACTGCAGTATCTACAAGGAGGTGGTAGATGAGCTGCTGGCGGAGGTTGCAGCAGAGGCAGCTGCCGCTGCAGCGGCTGCTGACGCCTTCAGCTTTGACATGCTTGTTGCAGCTGTGGCATTCAGTCAAGGAAAGTATGATATGGGCTTCAATGTTGGTGCAGGACAGGGTTCAGCAGCTGCAGCAGGTGCTACAGCTGGGTATGCAGGACAGACCAAAGCTGGTGGGGTAGCTAGGGAAGCAGCCTTGCTGCAAAAGGCAGCAGAAAGAGGAGCAGCACTAAAAAGAGATGCTGCATCTGCTGGTGCTGCAACTGCCACCAGGCCGGTCATCGTGGCAGGGGACCTTGATGCTGACATCGAGGAGGAGGATGTCTATCTGGCTAGGAGGGACTTTGCAGCTGCTGATGGTGCGGCAGATGGCACAGGCAAGGGCCAGGGCCAGCAGCAGTCTAAGACCTCGGTTCGTGGACTGTACTATGCTGGTCTGAGGGGGATGCTGTGGGAGATGAGGAACAGACGACCTGCTGACACACCTTATGGCCATACACAGCAGCTAGCACCTCACTTCCTGCAGGGTGCTGCAAGCAATAAGGTGTGTGTTGGTAAGGTGCATCTTGGACGCTTAAGGTCCCATGCCTATCAGAGTATACTTTCAGCTGGTGCCAGCTACAATGTAGCATCATGCCTGGGCATCGGTCATGGTGCTGGGCTAATATCCGTATGTTTCCTTCTGTTCAGGCTAGACGTTCAGCAGTTGCTCGCCAACGACCTCCTCTTGCTGCTTCTGCTGCTGTGTGGGCGAGAAGAGAGATTGCTGTGGGTCACCTAGAGCCTGGTGGTTGGCCACATGCAACACATTTGGCAGCTGCTGTTAGAGAAAGAGAGTTCTGGAGCAAGGTGAAACTTTGCTGTATGCCACTGGGTGCCTGTACATACACATGTGGTGCATCCTGCTTGATCACTGTGCCACCCTGCAGTGTCATCAACGGGATGTATGATGTCAGCAGAACTGAAGACACTCCTGCTGCAGGAGTTGACAGCTGCAGGACATGCTTCTCATTGTCTGATTGTCTGATTGCACCTGTACCCATCCATGCAGGTTGGCGTGAAGCCCCGTATGCAGAAAGTTGGCCTCCCTGGTCCTGCAGTGCTGTCAGACACCAGCTTAGTTGTACCTGAAGCCCTGGGAAGTGTCACAACACTGTCAGGATGTCCTGCAGGAACTTTTTTGGCGGCAGGAACAAACAGGTAGGACACCGAGTGCATACACTTCTGTAACACTTGCAAGGTATTTGACTGGGTTGCTACTCGCTCACAGCGTAGCGACCCAACCATAAACACACCCTCGCAATCCAGCATAATGGCAAGCACCTGTCACCCAGCTGTGGATGACAGTTTGTGCCTTGCTATGTCTGTCAGGGGCTCTTTGCTGGTGTGGGATATGAGGGAGGATGCTGCTGTCAACCCTTGGTTCCAGGTGAGTTGTTTGGGACACTGAACAAAGACCCAGGTCACAGTTGGTCATGTTGGTCGCTGTACTGCTGTCAGCCTTGCAAGAGGATGGCTTGCAAGCGTGCATGAGACTCTAGGCTGGCAGACGCAGCTGTGTTCCCCTGGCATGGGGCTCTGTGAAGCAGCACAGCAGGACCTGTCCACCCTTGCATGTGTCACCTGTGACCTATACTGATGCCCGTCCTGCAGGTGACTGGCACTGGTCAGTTGTACAAGAGGCGCTGGTGGAACCCTTGGGCAGCCAAACCACCAAGAAGACCTGCAATCACAGGTGTGAGGCAAGGGACATCACAGAAGCCCCCCGCAACAGTGCAACGATATGATCAGACAGTCTTGCAGGGCTGGTTGATGCTCTGCATGGCAGGCTGGTCCATCCTGCATTGTCTCTGCAATGTTTATTCTGTGTATGTTGCCGTCCCCAGGTTTCTGCTGGTCTGCTGACAGCTATCAGCTTGCCGGTGTCGATGCCAGTAGCAATCTCAAGGTGTGGTGGATGAGGCCAGAGGAGAGAGACGATGGTGAGCAGGATGTAGGTGGTAGACAAGATGCTGATGCCAGTATTTCCTCCTCACTTCATGACCAGATACAAGTTGTGTACTGACCCTCAGTGTCCTGCAGTCTCATGAGGCTTGTCTCACACAAAGTACAGTCATGTTCAAACTGTGTACTGGGGTCTTGTGAGGAGAGGGGAGGGGGATGAGTGACAGAGGCAGGGGAGAGTGGGTCTGATTGTGGGGGATCGTGGCGTTGTGTGTGTATGGGGCTTTGAGGGTGGGCGTCTGTGTGGGTTTGGGTGTTGGGTGATTGGTCAGGTGATAGTGTGGGCGAGGAGGTGGGTGATAGTGTGTTGGTGTGTGGGTCAGGTGTGTTGGATGAGTCGGTGGGTGGAGCCCCAACCCTGTTGGGTCAATATCTAATTGGGGTGTGCACCCGTTGCTGAATATAAGGGGGTTTTATGCTGACGCTCCCTGCTGTACTTTGTAGTGTTAGAACGGTGGTTCCTGTACATGCTGCAGGTCAGTCTGTTGCTGAGCTTCAAGCCAAGAACGCTCCTGTCACTCCTGAGCTGGCAGTGTTGGTGTCTCCTTTCATGGTGGCCATAACAGGCGGGTGCTCAGTCTCAAGAGTGATCTACACCTGCGCACAAGGAGCTGCATATATATGCTGATGGTAGTTGCACACAAGTGTGTTATGCAAGGTGTCTGCATGTACTGCAGGGTGATGTTGTGGGCTGACCATGCGCTCACAACCTGAGTCGCAACACAGTTTGTATTCATTACAGCTCAAAGCAAATTGGGTCAAAGCACAGCTACGCCACACATCATCTCTTGGTGGCTCATTTGTCCCCTGCCTCCATGCAGGCAAGGCTCCCATAGCCGAAGAAGACGATGCAGCAACAGCAGCAGCCAATGCTGCAGCAGTAGATGCAGCGAATGCAGCAGTAGCAGCAGGTGATACTCTTGCTGTCACGATCACACAGAAACTTGGACAGTGGCTGGGCTTGGCATCGTCAGAGCAGCATGATACTATCAAGGAGGTTCCTAGTAGCCAGTTGAGGCCTGTCTTTCATCCTGCATTCACAATAACAGGGACACAACCCACAGTGGTGGTACCACAGGTATGTTGATCAGCCAATGATACGGGCTCAACATGATGTGACGGGTACCCGTTACCTGACGACATCATGGTGCTGTAGAGCCTGTTTGTATGTTGGTAACACCAGTCCGGCACAGTCTAATGTCTGAAGCTGTTACAGCAGGCTACCTTGTCAGCTGTGTCTGTGTTGTGCTGCATAGGTGACTGGTGATGTGCTGTCCATCACCACAGACATAGGCGGACCTATACTGCCAGGATTTGGACCTAGTGTAACAGCTGAGAGAGCGGGGATACCAACTGGCTTAGCAGCAGCTAACACAACGTCATCGCCAGCAGGGCATAGTTCAGGCAACACTCTGCCGGCAGCAGCTTCAGGCACCAAGGGACCTGGTGACGAACTGTCTGAGGCTGTTGTTGACTACCTCATGCCACCGCAGGCCAGAAACTCAGATATTGTCTCACAGGTAGGGACCTGATGCATCTTACTTTGAAACAATTATCTGCCAACAGGATGCATGCAGACTAGGCTCGCTGCATTGTTTCCAGATTTCACCAGTGCCGTCAGCTTGTGTTCGTCAGCTTATGAATTCTGTCTGAAATATTGCATACTGCTGCTGTCTCACCTCCATAACCCACAGGCGTTGTACCGTTGTCATGACTCCCATATCGTGTTTCTTGGGTTCCTGTCTGATGCTGCCAGCCTGATCAGTCTTGACGCGTCAGGTCAGCTGGCCTTGTGGCCCACCAGCACATCACAGCGTAGTGGATTTGGTTGGATTCAGCCCAAGAAGAGGTGGCAGCTGCCAAGGACTGTGAGAACATGTGTTACTAGGTGAGTCTACAGTTCACATTGCAGCTGATGTACAAGACACAGAAAGGTCTGTTACAGTATTGCAGGAAAGGATTGCTGGTAGTGCTGTGAATGCAACAGACTCGTACTCTGCATGACCAGCATCAGTGACACAGCTGCTGCTGATGTGGTGTCATACAGAGTATTTCCAGGCTGATGACCATCAAGCTGCCTCAGAAGTACAAACCAACCTCAACATCCTGCCCGCTGCTCCTCCATGTTCCCTGCAGGTCTGGTCTGCATCCATTCTGGCCTGCGCTGCCTGGACGATCTGCTCGTACTGGCGTAACCAGCAAAAGCAGCAGTACTGAGGGTGGCAAGTGGTGGGGTACTGCAGCTGCTGCTGATGGCAGCTTCCTGGATGATGCGCTGGAGGAACAGGTGAGCAGGAGAGTCATGCATGTTGGCACACTGTGTAGAGAAGAGTGGGAGCTCTCCAGCTCAGGAGCTGTGACAGCTCGTCTGCTGCAGCACTGCATATCTGCCCGCGAGTTGCTTCAACTTACTGTGGAATTTATAACATGCAAATGATGCGTTGTGTAATGCAGGCCAAGCTCGACGTCAATCAGTTGCAGCAGGACCCTCAAGGCAACTTCCTGCTACACACCCGACTACCCTGGCTGGTGAGATACCTGCCCAGTAGCAGTAAGGGCAAAGTGGTGAGGCAGGTGACCCACAGACCACTGGATGATGCCGAACCTGGCAGTACAATGCTGATTGTCAGCAGCTATGATGCAGAGAGTGGAGAACTCTTGATGAGGGCAAGACAGAGATGCTCATACCACAGGGCGCCTGTTAAGGTGAGCAGTGCAAGATAGCTTTGGCATCTACCCAGACATGTCACACTACCCCATCAGTACCTCCGCCACACTTAAACAACTGCTTGAGACAAATGTGGTGTGAGTGCGGGGAACCCAGTTTGCAAACTGAACTGCAACTGTCGTCACAGGTCTTGTCTGGCTTCTGTGCTTGCAGGTTGTAGCAGCAGAGATGACCAACAGCAAACGCGAGCTGGTGATATTCTGCTCTGTACCTCCCCAACAGGATGACCCAGATGGGCACTACCTGTTGACAGTCTTCACCATCAACCTGGCAAGCATGAAAGCCCTGGTGCCCAGAATAGATGCCCCAGACCCGTCAAATGGCAAGACAGCACCAGCGTATGCTCTGAGCCAGATGCTAACTGGCATGGGCACTGAGTACCTGTTCTTGAACCTTGGCTGTGCTGTCATTGGTGTATACTCGTTGGCTTCAGGTCAACTAGTCCGGGAGATAGCTACGGGCATACTAGGGTCAGCTGTGAGGGCTAGTGGTAGAGTTGGGGACTTGGATGGGCGATGCTTTCAGTGTTTAGCTCTGATGTGTGTTAGTGACAAGCAGGGCAGGTTCAGCAACTCTGGTAGGACATTGCTGGCCGCTTCATTTGCTGGTGGTCAGCAGGTGTTTGTGATGGAAGTTGATGTTGAGGGAGCTGCTGGGAAGCTACTGGAACACAGAATAGGACACAAGCAGACCAATAGTATTGGTGACCTTCAACAACAACAAGCTGACTCCGGACCGCCTCAGGCTGTTGTTGCCACAGCAGAGGCAATATACTAGTGGTTTTGTACATTGGCTTTGTGGCCTCTTGTGCAGTGAGCTGCAACGACTCTGATATGCAGGGTATAGCTCGTGCATTATCGGTGTTGGTTCATGGATCAATGAACTTGTGAGCTGTACACAAGCCAACTTTGACCGCTTTCAATATGATTGATCACCTTTGTTCCTTTGTTCCTGGTACACTTGGTTTCAATTGAACTCTGAATCAGTGTGGTGACCAGCAGCGTAAGGTTTGTCAAGTTTTGTGGGTGAATGACGGAGAGTGGAAGAGTTGTCCAAGCAGCATTGGCATATATTGCGACCCTTGGCTGTTGCTTGTTGTGTCAGCAGTGGTGACAAAAGGCTGGCAATCGACAGGTGGACTTGACCTTCTCCGCTTAATCATGCAGCTGACAGGTGATGTCGACCAACACGACGTTGTGTCCAGTCGCATTTGCTTTCATACACGACGTTCCCTTGTTTGTAACTCCTGTCAGACTCTGAATGGGAAACAACCAGTTGTAGCTACACTGACTTAGCTTGAAGCTGCAGGAGAAAACAAGCATGCGATGCTTATTACATGATGGCACTGTAACCACTGCTGCGTGGGTTCCGGGATATTCACTGCTGTACAACTGGCACTGCATGCCATGACAGGCTGTGACAGGCTGTATACAGCTATGTAGCAGGGCATCACTGGATGCCGCATCCAGTACTGAGTACTACTGGTATGGCATACTATACGGTGACCGTATGTGCTGGCACACAACCAGCCTGTGACAGCTGAAGTATTACTATCCAGAGCACATAGGACACTTGTTACCACTGCCAGTGTTGTTACCGTAACACTACTGAGTAGTGCTGTGCTTGCAGCATAGCCGACCCGGCAGTGCATAGTCCTCGATGAGTCACTGACACCTGGCACCTGAGTTTTCCAAGCGACCGATTCAATCGCATACGGCATGCGATCAATGTAATGTACACTGTCACAGTGTACACCATGATAGTGGCATTCCAAACAATTGCCACGGAGCCAGACTCAGTCAGAGTCTCACAGCTGGGACTGGCAAATATCAAGACCATGACTATCATCTAGGAGCCCCGGACTGAGTGCCAAAGACCTACAGAGCCATATGCATGGGATACTCTCAAGCTCTCAAGATCAGCAGCTGCACTCGAGCACCTTGGACTCCTGGGACAGGAATGACTGGGATAGAGCAGCAACATCGGATGCCGCATCAATAGTATTGCAGCACACCTCTACTACACCATGTGGAAGCTATACTGTAGCGAAAGAAAACAAGCCACTACGTGAACGTACCTGTCAAGTAGTGTTGATTCTTGATCGTTGTCCGCTGTGCATTACAGTCGAGACCAGACCAAAGCTGCAGTCACTGCAGAACTGTGAGGGTTCTTGTCTGGTGCACAAGTGTGGCACAGCAGAACTGAGCAGAAAGCTAAACAATAACAGCAGAAATCCACACTGCTGTGTTCATAAGTCTGTCAGAAGTCTGTCACCTCATGTGTGATGTGCTGCACACACTGGCAGCACATCCAAGTTCCATAAGTTGCGAAGCAGCAGCAGAACTTGACACTACTACGACGTTCATGTTCCTGTAAGCATGGTGCACTGGATAGGGCATATTGAACACAGCCGAGTAGAGATTGCAATTGACAGTGAACGAGGCGAGAGTCTCTGCTGCAGCAAGTCTCGGACTTGTGCCAATGTTTGGACTCCAACGGTTATCCCGGCAGTTGCGTCACTTCGTGCCCTCGGGGCCCATTGCGGACCATGCGTGCTCAATAGCACACATACTGCTGATGATACCAGTGTATCATACGCATTACAAGGCTGCATGGACAAAAACCCTGTGCAGCGGTCTGAAGCAGCACATTCGACCTTGAATCGACTACAAGACAGTCGTAGCCAGCGACGGACCATAATATACGTATCAAAGCACTCAAAAGAACCTCTTGAGGCTGCTGCGATGATCAATCCCATCAATAGAAGTGCAGCAGTAGCTACTGCTATAGCAGTGCTGCTGTGTGTGGTTCTGCTTGTCTACTGCTTCTGCTGCCCCAGCAGCACTCAGAGGCTTCGGCCCCATCACTACCAGACTGGATGTATCATCAAACAGGCCATACTTCTGCAGGTAAAGCTGGAATGTTGTTCCGCAGCAAGTGCAATGTTTGTCTTTTGCACTATTCTTCAATCCTTCATCCTGAGCGTATTTGGTGAAGAGGAACACGTGGCTGTGGCTGCAGACAGAGCATGTACTAGCTGCCTGTGCCTGTACAAGCAGCAGCTGCTGATGGTGTTGCAATGAATCAAAACCAGCAGGCTTACCAACTGGGCAACTGCAACATCTGTGTGTTGCTGTTGCTGCATGTCAACCACAGGGGTCTTGACTGCCCCAGCTATGAGGTGGTGGAAACAAAGGGAGATCTGCAGCTCAGACGCTACAAGGCAGCTGACTATCTGGTTACCAGGGTAAATGCAGATGATCTGCTGCAAGGACAAGTTATCGCTGCAAAGGTGAGTTCTGTGCAAGGTACCCACTTTGCAAGAAGTCTGGTGCAATGGCATCCCTGCAAGATTTTTTGATCTTTCACACTGTCAGGCTAACTAGTGCAAGTAGATAAGATATGCAACCTCAGATAATCTTATGCACAGATCAGACACGTACTGACTAGCTCATCACTACTTGTTGTTGCAGCGGCTCCTTGGCTACTTTGGTGGTGACAATGAGGACTACGTGAAGCTGAGGCCCA
>JARWLF010001382.1:0-10400 GCA_029853055.1 Scenedesmus sp. KT-U | reverse complement strand
TCAGGGATCACAAGGTCGGCAGGCATCACTTATACGTAACAGTATTGCATGCTGTTATATGTTATTTGACATGTTATGTGACATGCTGTATGCTATACATCCTGAGGTGTCCACATAAGCAGCAGCTCACTGATGTCAAGTACACATGGTACAACCTCAGTGAGCAAGCTTTAAGCTTTCTCAAGGGTTGAGAAATCAGCAATATACGCAGCTGGGTGTGCACACCCATGGCAACAGTACAGCAGCAGCATCAATAGCCTAGTACCAAAGGTCCAAGTCGTTGAAAGTCATCACAGCAACAACTGCGTACTGCTCATGCAAGCGCACACCCAGCACTTGATCATCAAGGAAACAAGCCACAGCCTGTGCCTCAGTAGTAGCAAAGGCTGCTGCTGGCATTGACGTAAGGCCCGCTGCTGCTGCTGCTGCTGCTGCTGCTGCTGCTGCTGCTGCTGCTGCTGCTCAGCAGGCTCTTGTTGGAGTCACCGAGTCAGCACTGCTGTCACATTACAGCAGGCTGCTGCAGCAGTAGGACACCGTGGTGAACATCCTCTGAAGCAGCAGCCTACTCAGACAGAGATGCTTCCAAGTGGGATTGAACAGATGTACTACGTACTACGCCATGATGGCGCATACCAATATGGTTGGTGTATAAGGAGCAACAACAGTGTTGGGCTGACTGCCACAAGCCGCTTGCCAAAGTTTGTTGGTCAAGCAAATTGTCAGTCTGCCAAACGCTGCAATCTGACATATAGGTTGCTTTTGGGGTACTTAAGTCCTGGTGGTATTCAGCACAGGACAGAATGATAACTGCTGTATGTGATGACTCAGTTGCGTGTGCCAGCGCTGTTGGTAAGTCAAGTTCCCCTGGGCCAGCATGACTGTAGACCTGTCGCGTTCTCAAAGTGTTTGAAATCACAAGAAACATGTAAGTGCTGTGTACTCCACTACTGTGTTGGTGTCAAGCGGAGTTGCTGGTGCAGTACCAGTCGTGTACAGGTCAGCAGTCCAGTGCCCAATGGCCACCAGTGACTCCTGCATCTGTGCAGAGTCCAGGCATAATAAACCAACCAAACTATAAAGGTCGATCGGTGCGTTGCCATGTACTTCTCGCACTGAACCATGTGCGCACAGAAGGCGCAAGGACGTGCGCAGTCACACGACATATCAGCACATCAGCTGATCCATATACCTGTTCGTGCGTAAATATGTCACTTGTTAGGTTTGAACCGTGCTTCAGCGCCTGCAACCAGTCTTCCGAGGAGAGTTCGGCCCTTCTAAGGTGTGCGCGTCGTGTGTTCCTGCAGTGTTCCTATCGACCTCCCAGCGACGTATAAAACAGCAGTATGCATGCGTAACAAGTGTATTGATGGTTCTTATGAGGTAGCGTGCGATACAGGCAGCAGTCTCCCCTGTGCTTGTTTATATACTGTTCGTCATCGTCAGCAGCGGATGCTCGCGAGCACAAACCTCAGCTTGCGCTGTACATGTGTATTTACTGTTTTAACATCAGTCTGGTACAGTTTCTCATACGTGTGCCATGTTGGTCCCTGGGTGGCAACCTTCATCGCTGCTTTGTACAAATCTCTAAAGACCACTCTCGTCTGTACACCCCAAGCATGCTTGCGTACACCTCTGTTGTATCTCATACTTTTTGCAGGTGATAACCACAGCAGTCTTCAGCAGGGGCCATCATGCAAGGCAGGGTACTGCAGCTGCTGCTGCTGGCCCTTGCAGCAGCTTGCTGCATCATGGGTGCATTTGCAGTTCAGTGCCCTACAATCGGAGAAGTTGCGATTACTGGATGCTCGGAATGTACAACTGGAAACATCACACGTGGCCCAACATCTGATGATGGCCTGAAACAGCCCAATGACGACGATGACGACGATGATGACGACACCAGGAGACCTGTTGGCACTAGGCGCCCTGGCCGCAACTTGTTACGAGAAGGCTCCAGTGGTGGCGGCCGTAACAAGGGCCGGGACAACAAAGGTCGAACAGACGATAACGGCCGCGGCAAGGATGACAAAGGCAGCAAACCAGGTGATAAGGGTCGCGGCCGTGGCAAAGATGACAAAGTAAAGGATGACAAGGGCCGTGGGCGTGACAAAGGCAGGGGAGGTGATGTCTCGAAGAGCAGAAGGAACGCCACTGCTTTGATGCCTGTATGCACTGCTTGTGCCGATGGCTTTGTGCCTACCAAGGACTCTGGTAGCTTCATGCTGATAACTGGTGATGGAGAGAGCCTAGACTACAGCGTCATTGATACTGATGATTACAGGCTGCCTGTCTGTGGTAAGTAATCAAGTGCCTACTGCACTGCTGTCCAACCTCAAGCGAATATGCCTTCAAAGCAATAGACTGCAGCAGATAACTGGTGCTTGCTGCCCCTGATGCAGTTGTGGTAGTGCCCCCAGTTGTGGCAGTGCATGTTCGCAGTTTGCATGAGGCATGTTGGCAGCTGGTGTCATCCAGGTCTGTCACACTAAGGATATGTGCATTGCCAACGAGTAATCTGCAGCTGCTTGTTCTTGGGTCCTGCTGTTTTGGTTGTATCATATTTCTCTTGCAGTGCTGAGTTTGTGTAGTCAACTACTGTATGCTTCACCGTCGCTCCTGTACGTTTAAATGCATGGCTGTATGTAGAAACCACCAATGCTGCAGTGCTGAACCCCATTGGCCGCTGTATGATTCTGCAGGTTGTGCCGCCCCCAATGGTGCCACCCTCACAAGCTACGTCAACCAAACTGTCGGCAACAAGACAATATCCCTCCCTCAGTTCACCTGTGGTGCTTGTGGTACAAACCAGGTTCCACTCACCCCCTCATCTCGCCTAACACCCTACTATAACAATGTTACTAACGAATGGAGTCTTGTTATACTTGAATCTGATACAATCATTGAGGGTGTAGGTGGTGTTGTGGGCGCACAAGGTGATAACGGGGTCCGTGACGGTGGCAAGGGGAGAGGAAGGGGTAAGGGGCGCGGCAGAGGCCGTGATGACGACGATGATGAAGATCGTGATGATGATCGCGATCAAGATCAAGATCGTGATGATGATGATCCCAAGGATGACGATCGTGATGATCGTGATGATCGTCACGATGATGATGACAACATGCCTCCCTGGTTCCCTGGCTCATGTGTGGACTGCCCTGCTGGTTATGTTTCTGATGTGGCGACAGGAACCTGTGTTCCAGATGACATCGTTGTCGAGGAGAATCCCAGGAGGATCTGAACATATTTCAGCTGTGCAGCAACCTTATATGGTGAGTATGACAGCAGTTTCAGATGTATTGGATGCGCTAGTAGCCACCACTCAAGTGTGCCACGCATCAGCAATAACAATGAATACTAACTGCTGTTGAGCTGTGCTATCAGCTCTCGTGATGTCACCTTCTCACGGGTTTGCATTGGCATGCAAATAGGCATGCAAGCATACTCACATATTGCTGCTGCGCTGCCACCTCTGGCCTTGCATTGCAGATACTGCACAGCCTTGATGGCAAATTTCTACAACGATGACGGTCTGATTCTGCAGATCTCGTGTCAGATAATCTGACAGTGTATGATACACTGATCATCAAGTGTGTCAGCAGGGAATGATGAGCATGATGTGTCTGAGACTTTGCTGTGACAGCAGTAGGTGTCGATATGTGTGATCAGCGCCTGCACACTGTGCCACACGGTACTGATGGTTCACACCCCATCAATGAGCTTAGGCTAAGCAGGGGTTGAGTTTTGATGTAGTACATTCCCTTAGGCTAATGTTGCATGATGTGTGTGTACATAGGTATTGTTTGACTATTGGTAGATGTCTTGATTTTTGGGCGCTTGCTCCTACCACATAGTCTCTTCGTTCACACTACTTCCTGTCAGAGCTTACACGCCACCATCACTGAGACCATTGATGGTCTGACTTGTTTTCTTCGGATGAGACGGTGCACAGTACGATCAATATACTGCAAGTTGCTGCACCCAGCATCAGGGGTTTGTTGATGTGAGGACAGTGGCACAGGTTACCCAAGATTATGATGTCTTGGTGCTTGTGAAATCCTCAGCCCTCAGTTGCCAGTTGCACCTGGCTTCAGCAACACCGTTGCAGATCGTGAATGCATATTTGATGTTTGCTTGTGTTATGCTTGTGTTTGGCTCCTTCCATGAGCTGTGCTTGTCTGCCATGATGCAGCCTGCACGTCATTTCTGCTTCATGCTGCAATTTGTCGTCATAGTTCTCTGTATTCTCCCAGCAACCTGCTGTGGTACCTTACTGTTTGTTCATTTTGGAATTGCTTGACCATGATAGCAGTGAACTTTGATACCCTTGCGGTCTCTGCAACAGCCGATGTCACCTTGAGTGCTCAGCACGAGCTGAACGGTTCAGCAGTGGTGGTGTTGGGAACTGAGGCTATTGCTATGTCAGATGTATAAGAGTGCATGGGGCAGTGATGCAGCAGATTCTCAGTTACTGCAGTATTTCTTGCTGTTACCCGGTAACTGAGATATAGCTGATTTTGGCTGTTGTGTGCCGTTTGTCTATGTTGCACTACCCAGATTGGCCTTGAGCATGCCAGCATTCCTTGGTGGTACTTGAGAATGCTGCCACTGTACTGTCCGCAGCATTAGACAGCACTATTTACTGTACTATGTGTGTGCTTCTTCGTGCTGGACAGCACCTGTTGCTGCTCAGTATGGCATGCAGCCATCACACTGCCCTGTAACTTCCATGATCCCTGTGCATGACCCCAACAAGCACAGCAGTGCGCAGGACACTTGACCGTCTTATGGGCAGGATTGTTGGCTGTTGCACTGCAGTATGTCGTACCAGTAACACATGAGTTTCGATGCTGTTAAGAGGGCTGTCAAGACTTGATGTCGAACAGGTCTGTTTTTGTAGTGCAGTGTCCCTGGGTATTGCTGTGAACTCTGTGTTGATGCCACAACAGAGCAGTGCTGCACACATCTTTCGTAGGCGCGCACAAGACGTAGAAAATATGGTAGTAAACAGGTTGATGCTGATTCAACAAGGGTTGGATATGGCATGCACATGTACATTTGCTGCTGCTTGACCCTCAACAGTACTGTTGCGCGTGCTGATGCATCATATGACTGTTCTGTGTTTGCACTTCTGCCAATGAACTATAATCATGCTTGCCAGTGCCAGCAAATGTTCTTGATGGTGCATATGGCCGTGTGATCTTGTGGCCAGTCTCATGTCACCAGGAGCAAGCTCCAACAGGTCTGTGAGCTTTGAAAACTGTTATTTGCTGCAGCAGCTGGGTCGTAACATCATTGCCGCCCCCCAAAGCTAATAATGTACATCACAGCAAGCTGTTTCTTTGACAAGGGATACACTCTTGCTGACTTTCCGTCTAGGTTTAGCGTCGTCCAACTCGTTGCATGCTCGCTTTGGTCCGCCTGTGATCGACGTAGAAGCAACCAGCGCTACATGCAGCGCTGTGAGCATGAGCGTATCAAGCTGTGGTTACAGCCTGATGGCTGCCCTGTCCTTGATACGACTGCGGCCATTGCTGCTCGTAAGCGCGCCAAGCTGCTTGGCAAGGATCAGGGGCGTGACGATGGTCACACGGTTGAAGGTGTTGTATCAGCGTACTTTACTAGTGTACTGGATGCTGGCAAGCCAGGTACAAGTGCCAGCAAGCAGGTAAGCAGCTGGCGACAGACTATGGACAGTAGCTGCAGTACTGTCACTGGTGAGCATTTGTGCTGTGAAGTGTCACGACTTCGGGGACTCTGGTGCATGAACAACTGACAAATTTCCTACATTCACCTGACAAGATTCACAACCAGCTCTTCTTTGTTGCAGGCACATGTATCCAAGGACGGCAGCAGTGGCACAAGCAAAGGAACCCTGTGGCTATTCCAGCCTGAAACACCAAGCAGTATCAATGGTTCAGCTCACCTAATATCTCTGGCCAACACCCGCTGGGAACCGCTGCAGCACCAGCCTCTTCCAGCCTCAGCAGCACCTGTGGGTTCTCCTGCACAGCAGGATTCCAGCCCCAACAGCATGGGTCCCAGCTGGAGCAAGGTGCAGCTGCAGCTGCAGGATTCAGCAGCACAGCCTTTTGGTCCCAAAGACCTTGTGGGTCACAGAATCAAAGTCTGGTGGCCACAAGATAGTAAGCACTATGGGGGCCTTGTCACAGACTTTTACTACCTCAACAGCAGCAGCAGCACTAGCAGTGTACCTCTTGAGCCAGACTCTGCAGCTGATGTGGCTGGTAACCCTGCACCAGAAGCTGCCGCAGTAGGAGATGCTCCCAGACGGGGTCGTCCACCCAAGGATGCGGGCAGTCACACCCACAACAAGTCAGGCATCAATGGTCAGGGCAAGGACTCTACAACACACCAGACCAGAAAAAGAGGCAGACCAACAAAGCAGCAGCCTGCTCAGACATTATATAGCAACGCATCTACAGCAGCTCAAGACTCCAAGAAGAGAGGCAGGCCTCCTAAACCACGTGGACCAATTGTTTGGGTGAGTCATGGTCTCCCGAGGCCAATTGTGTCAGTGGTCATGGCATGAATGCTTAGAATCTCTACCGTAGCAGCAGTACTAGTGTGCAGGTCAGACATCTCACTGTGCGCGTTGATTCACTTCTGAACAAGTTGTCAATATGTTGCGTGCTTGATGGAAGCAAGGATACTTGATGTTGGTGTGCAGCTCCGGGCGCGCTGTTTGCCAGCTGCTGCTCGATAGGCACATGATCAAGGGTGCTTTTCTGATGCCAAAACATTTGCTGCAGCAGTGCTTTGTTGCCCATTACTAGGCAAGACGTTATCAATCACATCATGGTGATGCCTACTGCTTTTACTCCTGCAGGGCAAGCACAGAGTAGAGTATGATGATGGAGAGGTTGAGCTGGTGGATCTCAGTGTAGAGAAATGGATGCTGACAGAAGCAGAGGTAGACAACATCAAGCAGCAGCAGAAACAGCTGGCCAGCAAGGGAGGTACCAGAACATCAGCAGAACCCAAAACGCAAGCAAACCTGCCAACAGCAGGTGATGTGCTGCTGACCTTCGCAGTGGACAGGCACCGTGCCTCAGGAGCAGCAGCAGAAGAGCGTAGCAGCCGTCGAGCTGTGCGTTCTACCAGGGCTGCTACTACTGCTGGCAGTGGTCGCAGCAATAGACGCATGAGATACAACAGGAACAGGAGGTCAGCACGAAGTAACCCAGCAGACAAACCTGCCCGGCAGTCCAACAGATCTGAAGCAGCTGTCAAGCGGTCCAAAGCAGAAGACTCAAGCTCAGACCCAGGCTCTGACTCAGACTCAGACTCGGAGTCTTCATCATCTGGGTCTGAGTCATCTTCTGGCTGTGAGTCGTCAGATTCAGACTATGCAGATGCGACAACAGATGGCAGTCAGCCCTCCGCCAGTCAACCTACTGCCAGTCAGGAACGCATGGCAACTAGAAAGAGACAGGCAGATGCAGCACAACCAGTGGCAGTTACAGCAGCAGCAGCAGCAGACGGTATCCTATCCAAGCGCAGCAAGGCAGAGACAGTTGTAGTGGCAACAGCCACCACTGCTGCTGGTAACCCACTGCAGGAAGCACATGTCTGCCCAACAACAGCTGCAGCAGTACCACTGACAGTGCTGGTGGCTGGTATAGACTCTGTGCCAAGTAGGGCTGATGCTGCTGCTACAACAGCTGCTGGTGCCGTGAAGCCACAACCTGCACAGAGACCAGTTGCAGCTCCAGCCAACGCAGTAGCAGCAGCAGCACTCGGACAGCCGCCTGCAGCAGCTTCAGCTGCAGCAGGTGATGTTGACAGGCAGCGTAAGTCACCATTTCTGGGTATCCTTGCATCAAAGTTCAGGAGCTACATGACAGGCGTTGCTCACAGCAGCAGTAGCAGCAGTGGTCATGCTTCACTGCAGGCAGCTACAGCAGCAGCTGCGGCAGCAGCCATCAGCCGTGCAGTAGCAGCACAAGCAGCTGGTGCTGCACCTGTCAGCTCAACAGGCACAATTCCCCTGACTGCGGCACCCAAGGCAGGTAATCAGACAACAACAGTAGCACCACCACGAGCAGCAACAACAGCAAGCAGTGCTGAAACAAAGCCGTCATTTCAAGCCACGGTCGTAGCTGCTCAGCAGCTGTCCATGTCACGCACAAAAGCATTGGTGGTCAGCTCATCTGCAATGCCGTCAGCAGCTTCCATTGAGGCTTCCACAGGCACAGCGCCACTGGCTGAGCCAAAGGCTCCTGGTGCAATTACCCTTGCAACAGTGCAGGCCTCGCCTGAGACTGCAGTAGCAACTATAGCACCAGCAAATGCTTCTGTGCAAACAAAGGCTGCCTTGCTTGATGCCTCTAATGAATCTTTGAGTGGAAAAGACAAGCCTCCCTCCTGTCCTTCAGCAATCAGAGCTGCAACGTCACAGCAGCCCACAACAGCAGCAACAGACCCAGCAGTCGCAACAAGCCAGGTCTTGGGAGCACCGAAGCTGCAAGTGACAGCGGCAGGTGCGGCAACAGCAGTAAGCAACAAGCTGCCGCCCAAAGTCACAGCTAAAGGGATTGCAGCCGCGACAGCAAGCCCAGCAGGTGGGTTGAGCCCAACTGCTGGGCTGTCGAGAGTGCAGAAGCACTCAACGAGCTCAGCACTTAGGGAAACAAGTGCCTGGCAACATGTGCCAGTCTTGAAAGCTTTTGCTCTACCAGACGCAAAAAAGGTGAAACCAGCAGCAGCATCAGTTACCACAGCACTGGATGCAGCTGAGACACAGGTTGAGGCTATGGCAGGTGTACCAAACAAGGTGCACAGTAATGAACAAGCAGTAGCAGTAGAAGCAGTAACTCCTGCCAGGAAGCTGCTGGATGAGCTTACTGCTAGGCTCACACAGCTTGATGCAGCAGCAACACAGACAACACATGTTCATGGTGCTGACAGGACTTCAGAGTGCAACAAGCAAGGTCGCATGCAGATGCAGATACTGCTTGCACGGGACAATATGCAATTCAGCCTGTTGACTCATCAACTTCCACTTGGTCTTAGAGGACACAGGGCAGCAGCAACCACTGGACATTCAGCAGTAGCAGCAGCCGCCGCGGGAGCTGGGGCTCATTCTTCAGCAGCAGTATCCGCAGAAGCTGCAGGACAGCAAGGGCTGGTAGACAGTTCCGCAGATGACAACTGTCTAGCTGTGCTGCTGATGAAGCTGCCTGCTGGATGTGACCCAGCAACAGTCACTGTAACCAGCAGCAACAGCAGCTTGGAGGTGAGATACGAAGTGAAGAATGACAACACAGTGACTGCAGTTGATGGTACTTCAGCCGGTCGGACAACGGCTGCAACAGCAGAAGCGGAAGATACTGGAGCTTTGACTGACATGCAGCAGTACAAGAAGCAGCAACAGCAGTCTGTAATACGGGAAATTGCCTGCACAGTGTGTCTGCCTATTGACATGGAATGGGTGAACAGTAGCAGCAATTACAGCAGCAGCGGTGCTGCAGTAGCAGCCACTGCTGTTGCTCCGGACATGAAGTCATATGTTAGTAAGAGGCAGTCAGTGGAGCTGGTTGGCCTTCTGCAGTACAGCAGTTTGGGAGGGAAGCTAATGGTGCTCGGCAGATGCTGCAAATGTCGATAGAGTCTATTTCAGTGGCACTGGTTGCTCTTTTGTATGCCACTGGAATCTTTGGGTCATATAGCTGCATGCCCTGTTCACAATGAGACATCTGGTTGGAATGCATTGATTGCATTGTGCATTTCAACTTTGAAGAAGCGTTGGTGAGGCAGGAAAAGATCACAGTTCCTGGCAATGCATGTGTGAGATCTTGCAGAGGTTTCTGCAAGGAATGGGCACTGTCAGTCACTGCCGTTGGCATTGTTTGGACCACGGTGCACATACTTATCATTAATAACAATGAGGCAATGTCTACAGTTTGTCATGAATGATAATGCAGACTCTTTCGAGGCAAGTGTGCAGATGCCATCTATGTCGGTGCCATGATCAGTCTCGACATGTTTTCATCATGTGCCAGTCAAACGATGTTGTTCTGAACAATATCTGACAGATATATGTGACAGATATATAGAGGTCTGAAACTCCAGTGCTGTTTTGTTCTGAGCTATCATAGAGTCTTTTCAACTTTGTATCAGACATTCTGAGACGCAGGGTGTGCAACAACTACCCATCAGCCATAGAAGTATTTCTAGTATGTTGTTGATGGTTTACACTGATGAATTATCTGTTGATGTACTGTGCAAGTCGCACTAGTAGAACCGTTGCAACGGTTGCGGGCTTGAGCAATGCATCATCCGATGATGCCCAGACTCAGTGTGTCTGGTCGCTAGCACAGTGTCAGCAACTTGCCATCTTCGTGTGAGAAACATGTCAATGCAAAGCACAGCCTGCT
>JARWLF010001381.1:0-10406 GCA_029853055.1 Scenedesmus sp. KT-U | reverse complement strand
TCGTCCTGATATGATACAACGGGGTCTGCTAACTCAAACATTCCGGTACCAAGGTTGAGTCAACCAGAAGTCGATGCTAAGCAAACAGCTTAAGCAGCCTTAGACACCATGCTAAGGCCTGACCAAATTTGTTGTACAGGCAGCTCAGCGCCCAGCGGGTCAGCTCAAGCTGTACAAGGTGCCTGATCGCTGTTGTAGTCTGCAAGCTCAGGCTGACGATGAGTCTGGTACAAACACGATTGCACTTGTTGCCACGCAGGCCCGTAGTGCAGACACACAAATGGGCCGTGCCATGCCACAGTTGTATGACTGTAGCGTTCCTTGTGGTGCCTTAGCAGCCACTGGCTGATGCTGCACCAAACTATTCAAGCTACGAGCCAAATTTTGTATTACCTGGCGTACAAGCGTACGCTGGCAAGCAGAAGGCAAACAGGATGAGCTAATGAACCCAGACAAACCGACATTGAACAGGTAAACGTGGTATCTTGCGGCTGCGATGTCTGATGCATCGTCACACTGATCAGCAGTTGTTCCGAACAACTGCTGCAGCACTTTTGCAAGTGCGGCTGCCAGCCACTACATCAGTAAGTACTATGGGCTTGACGAGGTGAATATCAGAACTGTAGATATCAAGCAATGCTGAAGATTCTACTGTCAAAAGCGTGAGAGGCTGGTCACCAAGGTCCACTGGGATGCTTGACAAATATGACACCAAAACGAACCTTGGACACTGACACGGAAACTGCTTTTACCAGTGCAGTAAAGCAAAGGTACAAGCAAACAAAAGTGCAAGGAAAGGATGCCAAAACAGATGAAGACCACTCAACAGAAGCAACACAGCTAATAGGCAGCGAAATGGAGGCTTGAGAACAGCACTGTTGATCACGCATGCTGTACTGTGGAGCTACCTTGCTGTTATGGTCAGCAGCTTCTCGATCAAGCACACATTCATGAACGAACTGTGATCCAAAATCTTCATTTGAGCCTGGTGAGGCTGACATTACGACTTGCAACAGTGATGCATAGGCACCTCTCCGACATACCACACAGCTGTTGCCTGGCATGTTGCACATATCAGGGTGTGTGTACAGCTTGCTGGAGACGAACGCACTCGCCTGGCTATTGACTATAGACACAGTCTCGGCCACTTACGAACGTATCCTTACCATGTCAGTTACTGGCAATGATTACTGGCTCCCCTGCTTACCTACCGCCCAAGGTATGGTGGAGGCCTCCCCACAACAATCCGCCAAACACAAGATATGAGTTGTCATGTACAGCTAGTAACGACGCACTAGGGTGCATAAGCTTCTTGGCAAGCGCGGTGCCGCAGTGAAAGTGGCCACTGCACAGACTGGACAGTCGCCAACAGCAGTACAGTGGACATTGATACTGCACGTGACTGCCAACTCGTGCAACACGAACATAGACTTTCCAGAACCCAAGATTACACAGAGGCCAATGGCTTTCCATGCTAGTACAGTGGTTGGTGGGCCACCACTGATGGCTGCCTGTGCCTGGTCGGCAATTGCAGGTCATGAGCACGAGCATACATATGCTTCCTGTACAACGAGTAGCATTGCCGGAACGATACATCCAGCACCCACTGCAAGTATTGGGCACGACATTGGGAAAGTTCCTCGGTTAAACCCTCCCTCTTCTGGCTGCCAATCCGACCCGGGCCACTGTGCTGTTCAGCTTTCGTTGTGTATCCTGGAAAGTAGTACATTGGCTGACAGATGCTTGTGACAAGTTGTTGATCAAGTTACGTGTCAGCCGCATCAGAGTTATCGACCTACACTCGCGATGTTGGCCTCACGCAGTATTAGCAGCAGACCGGTGGCCGTGCAGAGGAATTGTGTCGCAGCATTTCAGCCCGCACGTATCGTGAGTTCAACAACGGTTTATTCAGGTTGCAAGCTACAATGGTCTGGTTTATCACTGTCTTCTTGGCTTTCGCAGGCCCCTGTGGTTGCTCGTCGCCCTCTAGTTTGCCAAGCAGCAGCTGATGTAATCGATGCAGAGGCAGTAGCAGTGCCCAAGGGCGGCATCGCACATCTCAGATTCAAGCGCGGCAGTGTACACAAGGTGTGGGTGGGAGCCAGCAGAAGCATGGCCCTATCTAGCAGAAACTAGCAGAACAGCTGGAACATACATACCAGTAGTAATGGGGTTGATATACTATCTGCGTCTGTCAAGTACAGAACAACATGAGATGGCTGTGTAGCCTTTGACGGGTGTCAGGGCAGATATGCATCAACAGATGGAGCGCAAAAAACAAGAAACAGTCTGTCAGCAGAAGCCTTAACAGCCATGACAGGCTCATATGGTAATATGACTCCACTGAACAGTGACCATGCTCACTAGACACCATGACATAGCCAAGCAGTACCCTTACATGTCAGATGGGTATGATTAGTACCTTCATGCTGCATATCTGTGGGTCCATGTAGGTCCGTCGTGTGCTTGATGTGATGCGTGGGCGCAGCTTTGAGGATGCTATTCTAATGATGGAGTACATGCCCTACAGAGCCTGTGAAGAAATCCTCAAGGCCCTCAAAAGTGTGAGTAGTCTTTGCTATGTTGCAGGATGTGCATAAAGTGTCCGGCAGTTGCAGACGACAATCCTGTATGTTTCAGCATCAGTGTCAGGCGTAGTCGCAAAGTCAGCATGACAGTAGTGACAGGTTCAGACTGGTCAGCTAGGCTCGCTGCCACAGGGACGTCTGCAATTTTTAGCTGCAGTGCATGCTGTAGTGTTGGGCTGTACTGCAGCTTTGGCATGCAGCAATCGCAGATTCCAGGGCATCGGGAATGTTGGAGTGGTGAACTGAGCACTTTGCAGGTTCTGTGCTCAGCAGCTACCTGCAGACCCATAAGTCAAGTACCCCTGTGTTCTGCTGTGAAAGGGGTGTCAGTGGTGAAAACACCAGTTGTAGCTCCAGCTCTCAGCACAGCTAGGACAGCAGCATGCAGGCAGATATGCTGATGCCTACCATGTTGCATGCAGTGCCTATCTTGAGTCAACAGCTCTTCATTCGAACGTTGCAGCAGAAATTGATCAGTGTTCAGATGTTGTGTAGCCTGGACCTCTTGGTGCAAGCAAAGTTAAGAGAGTTCCCAGAGAGTTCCCAGAGAGTGTAGTCTTGGTATCTGGTCGGAGTACCAAATCTGCTCGCAGTTATTATGACCCGCATGGATTGAAGTAGAGCCAAAGCGCCGCAGGGCAGATGCCAGAGTTGCTTTTGTCAACCGGCATTGCCTATATTGAGGGCAGAATCTGGCACTTGATCAGCAGTTTGGGCAAAGCGCATCACTGTGTAGCTAGAGTCGTTGAACTGACAGGCTTCTGTATCGTCTGTTCGCGAATTGCAGGCTGCTGCTAATGCAAAGAACAACAATGGTGCACAGAAGTCAAAACTATATGTTGCAGAGTGCTTTGCAGACCAGGGGCCAATCCTAAAGCGCTTTAGGTGCCGTGCACAGGGCAGGTAAGTTTATCACATCAAGCTGGGGCATAAATCTTAATGCATGTCTTTCTTAAGCGGTTGCTAAACCCTGTGTCTACATGCAAGTTGTGGCTCAAACCTTGGATATGTGTGGTGGGCTAGGACAGCGCTGCTTGATGTTGTAGCATGTATGTTGCAGTATCACGTCAACTTCATCATCTGCTGACTGCTTGGGGCCTGTGCTGTGTGTTTGTGCAGAGGATATCGCATTGCCAAACCAACATTCCACTTGACAGTCAGGCTTGAGGAGAAGGAGCCATCAGGCAACTAATGTAGCAGAGCCTGCATGGGCTGTAGCAATAGTGTTTCTGGGTCATCTGATTTAGGGTATTCGGGGCACACAGTATTCTGATCGGCAAGGAGTGTGTTGAAAGGCCAAGCAGTGTAATAAAGCTACTCTGAGCAGCAATGTATTGCCGCTTTTATAATTGTGGGCCTCGTCATTGACCCACCGTATTGTTCGATCGTCCTCTAAATGTACCATACCATCAATGCATTGCATACCAGTATGAGTCAGCTCACCGATGTCGTTCGGCACGACAGTACAGTGCGCAGGCTCTGGAAAGCAGATGGAGCACTGAAGCTTGACATAAATGTTAATCTACTCTAATAATGAGCAAATATGTCGTTGTTTGGCCTCTGAGCCATGTTCGCTTGGGGAGTGGGTTTTGCACGTTCAAGGGCGGTCCCCACGGCAATGCTATACTGTCCAGCGACAGCATGTCTCACTGGTTGTAGTATGGTGGGACGGCTAAGGGGGTAATAGGCTAGAGACCTGACTACTAGGCTGCATCATAGAACAGAACCGACATCTGCTATACGGGCTGATTTGTTTACACTGCCAAGATGATGCCCAGAAAGAGTCAACAGCCTATTGTATGTCATGGTCATTCTAGACCTATTGTAGAAGTAAACTACAGGTGAGGGTCGCAGTGGCAGAGCCCAGCAAGACGGGGCCAAGAACTGGGGCGTTCGGTCAGTCTGGGTACATAGACATTCACTGCGACCTGATTCTCGGTTCAGCAGCAGTGCTCTGTGTTCACCGCGAAAGCTTGAGGTCGCTTGAATCAGCATGCCGTGCCAGGGTCCAAAGGCCGGGTAGTTGCTCAAGCTCGTGTCTGGGGCCATGCATTTAGTTCGTCAACCCAGTTTGTCAACACTCAAGACGTCTGCTACCGTCCAGATGGCACCGGAGAAGTAACTGACGCCGGTTCTGCTCGTGTGTCCTGCTGCTGCAGCAACGTGACCCAAGATGGATACTTCTTAGTGAGCGCTTCTAAGGATGGGCAGCCTATGTTGCGTTCAGGGACTACTGGGGACTGGATCGGTACATTCCTAGGGCATAAGGTCTGTGCGGCACACACCAGTGGCCACAAGCAGCTTCCCTGACGGTGTGCATACTTACTGTACAGTGCGCCAGTTCACATGGGAGGGCCAATGGCACATTGTACCAGTGCGTTGCTACTTTCATACACCTCAGCAGTTCAACATAACTTTGACAGTATAGCAGATTGCTCCCCGTTTCGCTGAGACTGTGCTGTGCTTGCTGCTTGCAGGGTGCTGTGTGGTCGTGTGCTTTGGACGCTTCAGCCACTTTAGCAGCGACAGCATCAGCAGACTTCTCAGCTAAAATCTGGAATGCCCTGGACGGGCTAGAGAAGGCTACCCTGCAGCATAAGCACATTGTCAGAACATGCTGCTTCGCCCCATGCAGTACCAAACTGATAACTGGTGGCCATGAAAAGCTGCTGCGCCTGTTTGATGTTGAACGGCCCGAAGCAGCAGTAGCGGAGCTTTCTGGAGCGCCAAACGCTATCAAAGCAGCTGTGTTTGTGGGTTCATCTGGTGATACTGTAATCTCTTCTATTTCTGATGCTCCAGGCTTGCTGGTCTGGGACATGAGGCAAGGGACTGTTGTGCGCACGCTACCCACGGAGGGACCTGTGACATCAGTGGATGTAAGTGTCAAGTTTAGGCGGACTGTTGGTTGATGATGTTGCCAGAGCTCTTGAACTTGCACACTGCGTGTTTGTTGCTTCACAGCAGTTGGCAACTCGATCTGAGAGCTCAGTGCTCATCTCGCCTGAGGGTCCTGACTTGGTTGGAAATATGCCTGTCATGATTGCGCTCAGCCTCTTTCCATGGTGCTGCATCTTGTGCCCAGCTATACAGTCCTTGCTTGGCATGTTGTTCGGCATCACAACAGTATGGGCATGTCATCTGTATACTTTGCAGCTTACGCATGATGGCCAGTGGCTCACCACCACTGACAACCAGAATACTGTGCGCATCTGGAACACTGAGAACCTCAGCAGCCCTGCAAAGCAGTTCACAGTACAGCACCCTGTAGAGGCAGCTAGCTACTGTCCGTCAAGAAACAGGTTTGCAGCTGGTGGAGAAGACATGTGGGTGCACTTGCATGATGCTGACACTGGTGCTGAGCTGGAGGTCAACAAGGGACACCATGGTCCTGTACATACTGTCAGGTGCGGGTCGTAGTCTCCGTGATGGCTTGCTGTGCTGCTGCTCTCTGCCCTGCAGTGTGTGCTGTGTCATCAGTAGGAGCAGCAGCATGCAGGCACCTGGTCAATAGCGCTTATCTTGTATATCCTGCAACTGCTCTTCTGACAGTATTGATTGATTTGATGTGCAGGTTTGGGCCTGAGGGTAAGGAGTATGCATCTGGGTCTGAAGATGGCACCATCAGATTGTGGCAGACGGACTGGATGGAACAACAGCAGGCACTGGCAGCTGATGGAGGTGCTGTGCCAGTAGGGGCGTCTATGTCTGCACCTTATGTCAATGGCCGAAAAGCTCAGGCAGCTGCTTGAGATATACTGCAGGGCTGCTCGTGTGCTCTCAGTGTGAGTGTGTTGTTGAGTAGTGAAGTCCCAAGTGTGTGCGGTGGCAGTTTGTTGCTGTATGCCCTGCTCAGCTAGCAGGTGATGCCGGGTGTGCTGTGATGCCCTGCCTAGGGCAAGGTGTTGTGTATACTCAAATTTGCGCTGTTCATCGCTCATCTAAGGGTAACCATCGGGGTCAGACTCCGTGCGTACGAGGGGTACGGGCATATGTGCGCTCGAAAGGAGCACAAGGTATATACCGTTCTCTACTTTGCGTCAGGCACAGACTGAGCTGTTTTTTCTGTAGATGTCGCAGCAATGTGCACTAGCGACGCACTTTGCACATGCTAGTTTGCTTGCCCGCCACTCTTTGGGCACAAGTTTAGCCGTGTTTCTGCACATCAGGCGGTACCATGCCGCATCAAAATTGTGAATGATATTGGTAGTTACCTAGTTTGATGATGAATTTCACGCTCATGTCGATCGGCAAGTACCCTCTCCGGGGGAAGTGTAGTGGGAATCTGTTGAGCGTGCCAGTGGCGTTCAGCTTATTGTTGTTAGCCACTGCTGACATGATGAGAATGCGTGTATGTGCCAGCTCCTTCGACATCAGGGAGCACCTCAGCACCAAGGTTAGCATGGCCAACGCCAGCAGCAGTGGCAGCTTGTTGTTTTCGACATGCTCCTCCTTGTTTGTTCACTCATCTCATTGCACAGAACTCGCTGTACCGTGTAGTCAGTTTTGCCGGTATCAATCTACGCGTACATGCTGCACAAAATCATTTGTGCTAGATGTCCGCAACTTCTCCTGCTGTCTACTGATTGGCTCTGGTGTTGTGCCACCTGCACAGGCACCTTACATACATCGTGTCAAGATCAAAGGAGCTCCATCGGTGTACGATACACCAGACCCTGCAGGGTACAAACCCGTATTCATGTATCTTTTGGCTCGTCACGGCAGCAGATGGTGAGTTGCACTTGTGTGACTTCTGGTGTATACAACTGCATATTACCTCATCTCAAAGATATTGTTGGTGATACATCCAGTTTTCTGTGGACTTTCAGCACATGCTTCTGTACAAGGCCTCAAACCTTGCAGCACAACATGGATTGCTTGCTCATGCTTCTCTGCTCCCAGGCCAACCGAGAAGCGGATGAAGCAGATAAACAGCCTGCAGCAACTGTTTAAGGTACGTTGCCTCAGCTACACGGTAGGGCAACAGCCTTTGTACCATCCATAAAGAGGTGCAGATCCTTGTTTCTTGGAACAGCACTACTCAATGAAAATTGCAAACAGAACAATCTTTCCATGCATAGGTTCAGATGCTCAACAAGTAGTGTGAAACCGCATCCTTTGCCAAAGCATGATGAATGCCCTTGTATTCTCTTATGCTCTTGTGGTACCTTACAGCCCTTGTAGTGAATAGCATATGTGTTGTCCATGCAGTCTATTGACAGTCCTGCACAGAGCTGGATGAGAGATTGGACATCACCTGTAGCTCACTTCCAGTACCTTGCAGGAGACTTACATCCAGTAGGTAAGAGCAGCAATATCGTACTCCATTAGTGTACTGCGTTCCTTACATGGCATGTTGTACAGCTGTTTCTATGTACCAGCTGCTGGACCTCTCCTGTTACATCCAGTGGGTAAGAGAAAAACCAGAGCAGCTCCACACACTCTTACTTGATATCCAACATGGCATGCTGCATTGCCATATTGCCATTTAGCAGCAGGATAACTTCTGCATGTTGTATGCTTACATCTTTGATACTGAGCTTGGATGTGTGAGCACTTACTGCGGCGGCTGCAAGGACAGCCCATCCAGCTGCTTTGTGTGGACAAGATAGTGTTGCAACAGCGCAAATAGACGTGTGTTGTTGATGCCTAGAAGCACTGACTGTCACTTACCTGCAGACTCCAAACCAGCATGTGTTTTGCTTGTGTATGGGCGTGCACAACCAAACTGGCTGATACCTGTAACACAACGAGACATATTTCTGCATGTATTCAAATGAATCAGATTGTTGTGCATGCTGCACAGGTGAAGCAGAGATGTTGGATCTAGCCACAAGGTTGAAGAAACGCTTCCCTCAGCTCACTAACGGCACATATGCTCCCAAGAGGTACCCAATCATCTCAACTCAGGTATGAACTTGCCTTTGAACTTTCAAATGACTCAGATGTTGGCTTGTGACACTTGGGGAGTGTGTTGTTGAAGATCCATACCAACACGTGTTGCACAGACGCCAGACTGATGGCTTACTCTGTCAAAATTGCCTTTGCCAGCTGCCATCAACGCTTGGTGTGGCAACATATGCAGGTGCCCCGTGCTGCTCAGTCAGCTAGTGCCTTTGCACTCAGCTTCTTTAGCAGACCAGCTTACGATTGGAGATCTGACCACCACCGGCAGCAGCAGAAGCAGCACGGAGTTAACACTAAGAAGAGACACAAGAGTGGTGCTAACAGCAGCAGCGGGAATGAAGCCAGTAGGAGCTGGTTACCTCAACCTGTCGCAATAAACATGCTGCCCAAGAAACATGATCCCGTATTGAGATTCTTTGAGAGCTGTAAGGGATACGTGGAACATGAAGACAGAGCACTCAGATGGCTGGTGAGCTTTGCTCTCTTTCAACTTTTGATGCGGTTTGCTTGGTTGCTGTCCTTGATGTATGTAGCGACCAATGCTCTGCTACTGTGACACTTCACTTGCTGCGTCGTCAGTCCATGGCCTTGATTAAGCAACAATTTTGTCCCAGTATCATTGTTTTGTGTTTACTGTCATCTACTACATGATTGTATTGCTGCTCTGTACAGGCCCCCTGGATGCACGGCCACTGGATGAAAATTGTTCCTGGGCTTGAGCAGCGACTCGGTCTATCTGAAGGGTCACTGAACACCTGTCACGTGGATGCCTTGTGGCAACTCTGCGCCTTCGAGGCAGGTCTCGGCGTGGGAACGTTTGACATTGCGGAGATTGAGGCGGGTGTCGACCGAGAGCGCAACTACAACGGCGGGAACAGGCGCAAGAGGTCGGCAGCTGACAGCCAATATCACAGTGTATGTCAGCTGTTTACTGAACAGGACGCACAGGTGCTGGAATGGGTCGAAGACGTGCGTTTGTACGAGACGCAGGGCTATGGCGCCGCGGTCAACTACGAGATCGCGGCGCCGTTGCTGGCCGACATTGCGTCCGCTCTGACGTCTGCGGCCGCCGCTGATGCTTCGGGCCGGCAGCCGCTGCAGCGCGCGCGGCTGATGTTCGCACACTGCGAGACGCTGACACCTTTGGCAACTCTTATGGGATTGTTCAAACCACACAAGGATGAAGCCAGTATGATTCCTCGTCTGCCGGAGACAGATGCTCTGCAGGACGCTGTAGGGATCAGCAGCAAGCAAGTTGAGCAGGACTTGGCAGCAGCAGATAGCATGGAGGACCTGCCACTCGTCATCTTGCAGACTGATCAAACATTATCAAGTCAGCAACAGCAGCATCACATAGGACAGCTAGAGATGCCGGAACGACAAGAGCCCTGGTTGGCACAACAGAAGCATAGAAGGAGATTACTGAGCGGAAGCAACATCGACAGCAGCAGTAGTGATTCACTTGCCAGCTCTGCAACATCCACAGCTGCAGAAACTCAACAACAGCAGCAGCAGCAGCAGCGACCACTCAGCAAACACCACCACGGCCCTGATGTTGTAGGCTGTAGCTACAAAGGCAGAGATCCATTAAATGCCAGCCTACTACTGCCGCCGCCAGAAGCTTGGTTACCAGGGTTTAACCTGGATGATCCAGACAGGGTTTGGAGGGGCGGTAGGGTAGCACCCCTTGGTGCTAACCTACTGCTAGTTCTCTATGGCAAGACGGACAGCACCAGCAGCAGCAGCAGCGGTGGTGGTGCAGACAGGGGGTTGTACTTTGGAGACTACGTGGTGCGGCTGGTTTACAATGAGCAAGTGATACAGATACCAGGATGTGGCAACGGTCTAGATTGCAGTCTAGAGCAGTTTCTCAAAGTTGCAGTAGGCAATAAGGCATCTAGGGAGCGGTTT